>PVHX01007310.1:0-92288 GCA_004024805.1 Geosciurus inauris | reverse complement strand
GACGACAAATTTATTAAACCATCATACAGCCGAGTAGTAGGCCAATAAGTAGCCCTACTAACTTTGAATTCTCAAACCCTTTTATGATATTGATTTGATATCACAACTTTAGTTTATTTGGACTGAAATTTGGGGCAGAAATCACCACCTTTGTACTGCAAGGAAACAAATGCTGGTTTTAAAGATAAACTTAATGAGGCACCAAATATGGAAGTCTATAGATCAACAAAACACTACAAACTATAACTTCTATTGGCTCCTTTAGAAGCAATATTTTGCATTCTGTTAATGTACAAGTTAAAGTTCTTTTCAGCTCATTACACCAATTTGACATAATTAAAGTTCACTTAACCGATTTTACACGTATGGTTAGTACTTCTGCCTATGCAATCAATGTATTACAGACCTAGAGATATCTCATGAGGTTTCTCTTGATTCTGTCTTTTCTTTGAGCATATACTTTCGCAGCTACATTAAATGGTTAGTTATTCTAACTTCTTTTATTTGCATGAAAGTGATTTACAACTTAACCCAATAGTTAAAAAGCCTCTTGACAATAGACTGTCCTTTCAGGACAAGATTGCAGCCATTTCCATTTTTATATTTTCACATTCTTGACAGTTGTCATTTAGTCTCCACTTCTGTCTATATTGTAGCCTTTCTGTCCATTCAGTCTCCCGGAGGGCATTTTCTTCCCCAGTCACTACCACCCATGTGGTCCTCCAGGACTGGAGCAGAGTGCTCCCTGTTTCCCTTTCAGACATGAGGCGGACCTAAGTGGATCAGGTGAAATGCATCATGATAATGCCACACATAACACTCGCTCAGCACCGGATTAACAAACTCATGTTCAGCACGAGGTCAAGTGGAACTCCTATTCGAGCATAGCACTATTTTTTAAAAAATCTTTTTCGTTGTAGATGGACACAGTAACTTTATTTATTTTTATGTGGTGCTGAGGTTTGAACCCAGTGCCTCACACATGCTAGGCAAGTGCTCTACCACTGAGCTCCAACCCCAGCCCAACACAGCACTATGAAGCTACTTGCTTATGATCATCTTATTATCTATCGTGACGATTTATAGAACCATTCTTTGTCCACATTCTCAAAGAGATTAGGGGAAATTTTTAATGTATATTATAAATTTATTTTCCTCTGAGTCATGCCAACATTTTGTATCCCACTGTGTTCTTTTGCCACTATTTTCATAAAGCAAGAAAGCCCACTTTGGATTCTTTGAGTGAGAGAAGCCATTTCCTATTCTTGCTGAGTAATTTTGTACAGCAGAGGCAAGGTTTCTGCTCTTAGGCCTCTTTTACCCCAACTCCCAGAGAACACATCGGCAGTCAGTGTCCACTGAATGAATGTTATGAATACTGGGGATAGTTGTTGCAAGTGGGAGGCTGGCACTGGGGACAAAAGATAAGGAATGAAAGGCCTTGCTCCAGGTCTGTCCATGTAGGTGAACTGGTGGGCTGCCATGGTTTGAGCAACTTACACAGTGGAAGTGAGTACAGGCTGCAGGAGTTCTGTCAAGCTGTACATTAGGGACGTGCCCAATAATGCTGTCAGCAGGTCTGAAGGCCACAAAACCCCTCACAATTCAGCAGCTGGCTGAATATTTGCTACTCGTAGGGACACATGATAAAATATCTCCTCTCCAGAGCGTGGACTGTCTGTATTGTGCTGCTGCTTCCCAGCCAAGCCCCACTACTGCATGGTGCCTGGAGGCCTTATGGTAAGAGGGATCAAATTTTCCTAATGTTAAGATCACTAACTCAGAAACTCTGGTGTCTTCCCTTAACTGAAATTTCAGTTCACTCAAATATATTTGCCTAGGACCAGGGATCAAAAAACTTGAGTTGCTTATCAGAGGATTTATAAGAATGTGTCTCTGTGAAACAAGTAAGGCAAGAAAGGTATTACATCTGCGAGAGAGGGGTCACCAATGGTCTGTAAATGCTCCATTAAATGCTACATGTATCAAGTCCTTAATTAACTCTTCAAATGTCCTTTATGGAGGATTTCCTACACAAGTATAAATTTATACCAGTTTTTCTCCATCTGACTTCTCAAGCCAAGATCGCTATGACGAACAAAGTAATTTCTTAGTTAGCCTTTGGTGAGCCCTCAGTATACCTTAGCACTGAGGGCTACTGGTATTTCTGTGAAGAAAACTTTTCCAGAAACTAGCAATATTAAACAAACAAAGAATTATGCCAACATTATCAAGAAGACTCACTTCTTCAAATTTTAATAAGTAGACTCCTAGATCCTCTAGCATGAACAGAAGCCCAATGGGTCTTAGAGTGAATCCATTCATGAGTAAAATGTGAAATAAATTTTTTTAAAGAGGAAGAAAGACAAGTATATTTGTACCTGAAAATATAAACCTATTTTGGCAAGTCACTTGATCAACAAATATATGAAAAAATGTTCAACATCTCTAGTAATTAAAGAAATGCAAATCAAAACTACTCTGAGATTTCATCTCACACAAGTCAGAATGGCAGTTATCAAGAATACAAGCAACAATAAATGTTGGTGAAGATTTGGGGTCAAAGACACACTCAGACATTGCTGGTGGGAATGCAAATTGGTGCAACCAATCTGGAAAGCAGTATGGAGATTCCTTAAAACTTGGAATGAAACCACCATTTGACCCAGCTATCCCACTCCTTGGTCTATACCCTAAAGACTTAAAACAGCATACTACAGTAATGCAGCCACTTCAATGTTTAAAGAAGCACAATTCACAATTGCTAAACTGTGGAACCAACCTAAATGCCCTTCAATAGATGGATGGATAAAGAAACTGTGGCAAATATACACAATAGAATATTACTCAGCATTAAAAGAGAATAAAATGATGGCATTTGAAAGTAAATGGATGGAGTTGGAGAATATTATGTTAGGCAAAGTAAGCCAATTGCCGAATGTTCTCTCTGATAAGTGGATGCTGATCCATAATGGGGGGGAGGCGGGAAGAATGGAGGAACTTTGGGCAGAGGGGAGGGGACACGGGGGCAGGAAAGATGGTGGAATGAGATGGACATCATTACCCTAGGTACATATGACTGCACATAGGGTGCAACGCTATATGTGTACAACCAGAGAAATGAAAAGTTGTGCTGCGTTTGTGTACAATGAATCAAAATGCATTCTGCTATCATGTATACCTACTTAGAATAAATAAAAGAAAAGAAATACAGGTAAAGTAACAGGCCACAGTTATCCAAGTGTCTCTTTACTGAATCTTTTCTTAGCTGCTGTGAATTCTTCCCTGGGGTCAGTAATGACATACGATGCTGGACATATAGATTTTGAAGTCAGAAACACTTGTGACCCTGGATAGCACAGGATATAAAAGCCATCACAAAACCTTAAGCACTGGCAAAACTGTGCCAATCCCAAACAGATTTGGAGGAAATGAATAACACAGCAAATGACAAAGGCCATATTAGGGTCTGATGTTGTTACAAGGATAGAATTAATGCCTCTCTCCTATGTGCTTCTTCTGCTGAGGAGGTCAAGGATGTCATTGATAGTTCTACAGGGATAAGCCACTGTCTGCCCCAGACACTTTGCAAGGTTGCCCTCTTGACGGCAAGCCATCATTTAGAGAGAGTCCTCACCACTGCTGTCCAGTGACTTATTGTCACATGTAGAAGGTACTATCTTGGTGGGTAAAACTGCTCAGAATCCCTGATAATTCAAGACTAAATTACTGAACTTATTTCTAGAAAAATGAAGGTTTGATTCTTTAACTAGTACAATGCAGTGATTATCAATGCTGTCTCTGGGGACTAGATTCCCAGCTGGTCTCCCCAGCTTCACTGTCTACTCCACACTCCCACAATCTACTCCATCAAATGCCAGGCCCTTTCTAGGGCACATCATACTTCATCCCATCTGTGTGCTGTTGCTCTTGTGCCTTCTCAGCTTGGGACACTTTCAAGCCAACTCCTGCAAAACACCTCCTGCAAATCTAAAGCATATCCATCCCTTTTTTCTTTTGGTACCAGGGATTGAACTCAGGGGTACTTGACCACTGAGCCACATCCCCAGACTATTTTGTGTTTTATGTAGAGACAGGGTCTCACTGAGTTGCTTAGCGCCTCGCTGTTGCTGAGGCTGGCTTTGAACTCGCAATTCTTCTGTCTCAGCTTCTTCACATGCCTAGGATTACAGGCATGTGAAGTGTGCCCATCCTTCACATGCCAACTCTAGACTTTCTTTGACAATCCAACCTACGCTCCCTCCTTTTCCCAAAATGTCCATGAGATTTCTCTGTCACACTCATTTTGGGAGTTGTTGAATCAAAGTCAGGAACAAAGAAGAAACTCTCTTTGCTAGCAAATGATTGGTCCTAAACTGTCGAGTTTTTGCTTTTTTAAAAAACTTTAATTTAATAAGGTAAACCTTTTTGGACATATCTTACTTATTCTGTTCATTTGCCTGGGAAGCATTTTAATTCCACAGGTAGTGCAATGAGAACCTGCATCCAAACTTGTTAAGGAATTATCAAAAATTCTAAGTTCAGAATGCACGAGACTCCCTCAAATGAAAATGTATTCTCTGATGATATTGGAGAAGGATCTTGTTGTTTATTGGTCCCTTAGGCAAAATAAGAGATAATCCATTCTTTATAAGGCTTTTCAAGTTACATTGAAAAGGGGGAAAAAAATCAAGCAAGAAGTGGTAGTTAGGATTCACTTCCAGCAGAGCATTTGACAAGCCAGAAGAGCCTGGACAAATGTCAGAAGGAGGAAGTTCCAAAGGGAGGCTTGAGGCAGAAAGGAAACCCAGCCCCTCAGAAAGGAGGAATAAACATTTTGGACAGCTACTCTCCCAAAGATAAGAACAAATGGCAAAACAGCCGCAATCCCAGATGGAGTAAAGGTAGAAATGACTACAGTGTGTTTGGTTTGGGATTCTAATAAAATGGACAATGCAAACAGTGACTTCCATCTCTGGACTCAAGCCATTGTGTTGTCCCTACAGCAGGAAGTACAGGAAAGGTCACTCACTGCCTTTCTGCTTGTGACATTTGTTTCTCCTCTGTGCTGGACCCAAATCATTAACTTTCTCCCTTCTCTGAGTACTCTTTGAAAGGAGATGGATTTTGCAGATGCACATCCACCCTCTGGTTCATTTTCTCCAACTGATAAGAACAATGAGGGTGCGGAGGAAGAGCGCAGGAATGGCATCCAAACATAACAACCCTGGCTGTGTCTGCCTGAACTCCTGTGCACACACTGTTCCTAAGCAAGATGTCTAATGGCCCTCAGACCACCACACCCTCCTCAGGCAGACAAGATGCCTAATTTTGCTAATGGGCAGGTGCAGAAGCCCTCTACTGTCCATTCTTCTGCCCTATAAAAGAAATAAGGGAAGCATTTGTAGCATGACAAACTAAAATTAGCATCACTGAGCATTCCACACAGGAGCCTCCGAGTCTTAGGTAATGGCAATTTCTTTCTTTCTTTCTTTTTTTTTTAAGACAGGAGAAAACCACTTGCTTTGTCCTTGATAAATCGCTTATTCCCTCTGTCCTCATTCTGAAGTGCAAGGAAGGTTTTCTGGCCAGTGGTCTGAATGGAAGGCAGATGGTGGGGAGAAAGGTACCCAGGCCCTATATAAAATTTAGGGGTAAAGGGAGATGAGAGGGATAGTAACTCAGATTCTGACGTCCAGTGCTTATGCCCTGCTTTCATATTTTTTAATATTGGAATTCATTATATGCTCAGCTTCCATTTCTAGCCAACATTTTCATAGGGTGTTGTTCAGATAAGTTTAAAAGAGGAGTGTCGAAAGCCCCTTGCTGCAGTCCCCACAGAAACACATGCCACAGGCTCCATCCCATGCACATCTTCTCAGCTACCAGGCATGAAAGGCTCTAGAGAAATAGCCAGAATCCAAATTACCTCCTGATGTAAATGAACTGTGCTCACCAAAGCGTGAGCCAAGCAGAAAGCTAGTATGGTTCAATACATTGTGATGGGTGGAAGGTCATATTAATTCAAAGAGTAAAGCCAATTAAGTGGCTATTTTTTAGATATGAGGGGATTAAAAAAACCTGTTTTGTGAGACAACAAAGTAAAGGGAAATTTGTGAGAATATGTATTTCCTGCTGGGAGCCTCAGAAATGTCCCTTTGCATGGAGTCCCAGCACTGTACAGTGATCCTTTCAAAGAATTACAGCTCAGCCTACTGTCTCCCCAGGGAAAGGTAATGCTCCTTCCGGGCTCCCTGTCATCAGGACATATTCATTAAAATGGCCCTCCAGTGGAGCTGGTGTTTTTGGTATCAAATCACCCTGTAGTTCCTCTGCTATATCCAGTAGCAAAACAGCTTTCAAGGCATAGGATTTGGCCTAGAAACTAGGGAATCCCTTCTGTGAAGGAAGCTGTTCTACATGGGGAATGAACCTTGGGCCCATCAGCACTGGACTGTAGCTAACTGAATAACAGCAATGACCCTGAAGAAAGGGAGACATCAGGGAGCCAGCGAGAGCACTGGACTGGGAACTGTTGTGGCATGGGGCTAGGGTTTTGGGCCTGTTCTGCCTACCTGTCTCTGGGCGTTTTAGACATATGTCTTTTCCTGTGTGAGTCTTAATTTTATCATTTGTAAGATAAAATGAGACTAGAGGGACACTCTAAGCCCCATCTGGTTTTAACATTCTACAGATCACATAAATGCATGCTGTACACTGTGGTGTACATTTTGTCAAGTCTAGGTAACTCCCTAATACAGTGACAAACACAGCCAATCACTTTACAGATAAAAACAGTAAAGTCCATCTTCCAAAATAACAGCAGAGCATGTGAAATATCTATGCATTTAAAATGTCCAACACACAAAGAGTATCTTCCCCTCAGAAGTGCCACTCCTGCTGGGGAGGGGAGGCCTCTTGGCAGGAAGGGAGCTTCACTGTATGAGAAAGCTGTTCTGTTGGGAGTGGCAGAATGTTATGCTCATAACTTTCCTAAATTCCCCTAGAGGGAATATGAGAAGTTTATGTAAATTTTCTGTCTCACTTAAGAGGAATTTAAACTGTCAACACTTGCATCATAAAGCAGTGTGACTATTCTTTTCTTCTGGAAAAATCTGAAGGCACAAATAACATTGATTCGACAAATACTTATGATGTGCACATTGAAGGAAAAGTGATGTGCCAGGGGTAGTGGTGGAGAGAGGGGAGATGAGGGGAGATAATATGAAATAAGAACAAGGTGACTGAAACACAGACTTGGGAAGTGTGCATTCCAGAAGACAACTGGTAAGTTGCTCAGTGATGAAATAGAGGCAGGATGTGACAAACACCACAATCCATACCTCTCACCACCAGCAGGCACATGATTATGTGCTGGGAGGAGAGAAAGAACACATCTGAGTGGGATGGGGAGGTGGGCAAGATGGGGTTTTTTTGGTGAATGCAGGACGGCTTCTTTATGAAGTATCATTTCAGCCTGTGGCTGAACATGGCTTATAAGGATCAAGGAAAGAGAATGCAAAGCAGATCTGCTCACCTTTGTGCCTCCATAACTAAAATGATGGGCCCTACTCACTGGGAAGGGCCAGTTTACAGGGACAGAAATAGGGCCAACCACAGAGCGACTGATTTCTTTTAGATTGCCTTGACCTGGGATGAATCTGAAGACAACTCACATCCTGGCCAAGAATCCTGGATACTCCTCTATGTTCAAACTCAATGTTTAGGAAGTAATCTTGTTAAATATATATTTATATTCAAAAGCACAATGCCAAGCTTCCTGGTCTTGTTTCCTGGCCTTAATACAAAGGCACTATTATTTTTCTTGAGAAGGAAATGATTCCAGTATCCCTGCCCAGGCTCTGACGACTCCTGTTTGCCCTCAATCTTCTTTCTCCTCTTGAAAGGACATCCAGAGTTATAACCCACACTAGTGTGGGGCAGCACAGTGAGTGTGAGGTCAAAGCAGCAATGGTGCTCTTTTGCTAAAAGCCAGGGGCACAATGTTTCTGCTAGAGAACAATTAGCATCACTTCCCTTGAGATCTGCTATCCATTAACAATTCAGCTGCAAGGCTGGGTTCATTTCATTTTAAAATGTAAGTCGAGAGCCTAAAATTGGTAATTGGGCATTTAATTGGGTATGCAAAGGCATTTACTGGATTTTAACAGCTTCAACAGGTAATGTTTAAGAACATTAAAAATTAGAGCAATGATGAATCAGATGCAAATGGAAAGTGAATGGATTTTGGCACTGTAATTTAACACACTGCTAACTAGTATTCTGAGCTGAAGACTTTGAACTTGTTTGGTTTTCTTAAATTTTCTTACATGCTGGAGGTTATTAAGATATTTTACTTTTTAAGCTTAGCTTCACCTCTTACAAAACTACACCTTAAAAGTGTTCCATCCAATTCAGCAGGTACATATTTGGCTTAATAAGCAATATGTATTGCATAAGCCTGTAAGGACTACCAAGAAGTATGTGCTTTATTCACACAGCATACATAAACAGCAGAGTGCATCTGTGAGTGTATTAGAAATCTGGCCACTCACTGGGGCATCCAGAAGATAGTCAGCTGGACATCTGTTAATTGAATGGAATAGTTCTTTTATGATGGACCACAGCCAAAGACCTCAAAGTCATTTATGAGTACTGCCAGTGCCTGCTGACTACTGATTCTTTTCTAAGTCTTATTTTAAACAAGTAGTACATTCACATGATTCACAAATAAACATTAAGACATCTTACTTCTGTGCCTGTCTACTCATTCCTTTCCTTCTCTCCTGCTTTTTTTGTATTTTTTAGAGTTTCTTCATGTAGAAAGAACATATATGAATAGATATTTTTCTCCTTTCTTATACAAAAGGTAGCACACTATATACATTTTCTTTATTTTTTTAAATTTAACATTACATATAAGAACTCTTTTGAGATTCATAGAGTGATCCAAATTCACAGAAAAAAATCTTCCTTCTTTGTATAATCCTTACTTCCTGAGGATGCACCAAGGACTATTTAACCAGCACCTCCTCTCCTTTAGATGGACAGAATTCTTTTCAATCTTTTACAATTGCCAACAATGCTACATTGAACACTCTTGCAGGTACATTTTGAGAATAAAGTTTCAGAACTGAAATGGATAGGGCCAAGAAGCTAATGAACTTATAATTGTAATAAGTATTGCTATTAGCCTTCCATAGGCAATGTCGGATCATGTCCTCCTGCCAGAACTCTGTAAGATATCTATTTCCTCGTACATATATGCCAAGACTGTGTCTAGAGTCTAGTTATATTTTTGTAAACATGAGAGGTGAGAAATTATATTTCAGTGTATTTTCAATTTGCACTTGTCTTAATATTAGTGAAGTTTCCACACAATTAAGGTCTATTTATATTTATTTTCTTGAAGCATTTGTTCATATCTTTTGCCCATTTTTCTTACTGATTTCTAGTGACTTTTCTTTCTTTTTTCTTAATATCTTCATTTTGTTTATTTATTTTTATGTGGTGCTGAGGATTGAACCCAGTGCCTCACGCATGCAAGGCAAGAGCTCTACCACTGAGCCACAATCCCAGCCCTACTAACTTTTTCTATGTATGGAGATTAGCCCTTTGTGATATGAGTATTCTCCCAGTTTGTCATTTGTCTTTTGTCTCATGGTGACCTGTACCAGGTCATTTGGACAGTTTTCTTTTGTTATACTCTTTTAAAAATAGTTATTCATCAATCTTTTCTTCTTGGTTTCAAAATTTTCAGTCATGATTAGGAAGTCCTTCCTTACTCTAAACAAACTTACCCCCATTTAAGTGTTTTTCTGATTTTAAATGTATCACCTATTTGGAAAGTATGAAGGAATATGATATCAGGCATGAATCCAATTTTATTTTTTCCAGATGGTGATTCAATTTGTTGCAACACCATTTAACAGTTCAACTCTTCCTCGCTGATGTGAGGTACTACCTTTGTTATACGCAGTGTTCTCCACGCACTTGTGTTGATCGCACACTCTATGCAGTCTTCCAGCTCACGGGACACTTGTTCCAGGATTGGGGGAATACAAACTCAAATATCCACTGCCCTCTTCTGAAATAGGTTTCTTGGAAGACACAATGGGACTTTCATCCCCAAGACACATTTTGTCCTCATCAGCTGGTCTTCTCTCTGACTCAAATTTAGTAATTGCTTTCTTCTTCAGATGGGATCTGCTCTCTGTTGAACAATTTATGTGAGCAATGCAAACTAGTAAGGAGCTATTATGCCTATGCTTATTCTTATTGCAGTGAAGATGTGTATAAGAAAGAATGACTAGAAAAGTACATGGTACTTAAAGTTCTGATTACACAGTGTTTGACCTGAAAAATCATGTGCCTTACATGCATTTAATTTGGTAAACATAAGAAAGACTACTGAAACTCTATAAGAGAATATATCGTGAATTCTAAAAGAAGAAAACAAGCAACAAAAAATTAACAGCCAAGTAATTTTAACTATTGGAGCCATGCTATTGAGGAAGAGAACAGCTTCCTTTTCACAAAATGGAAAGAAATTTCCATTTATTCAGTTTATCATTTCCATGAAATAATTAATAATCAATAATACATAGAAAGTAATACAAAAGATTG
The DNA here is from genome assembly GCA_004024805.1 of Geosciurus inauris. NCBI lineage: Eukaryota > Metazoa > Chordata > Mammalia > Rodentia > Sciuridae > Geosciurus > Geosciurus inauris. The sequence continues at coordinate 81,662 of PVHX01007310.1, read as the reverse complement.
ATTTTGTGAAGGCCATTAGAATCTTCTCTATGACCCTACATATAACATGTATTTATACAAAAAAGAAAGAAACCATAATCTTTATTTCCTTCTTTAAAAAAAAAAGAATGAGAAAGGAACAAAATCAAAGTACAGAGTTCTGCACCCTAATGCTTTTCCTGTAATCCATTTGATACTGGAAGAAATACTTAGTACCAAAATATTATTGATCCAAGAAAAAAAATCAAAACTCTTACCTCTTCTGCCCTAGGCTGGCTCTCGGTGGTGGATCAATATTTCTTTTCATTCAGACTCCATGATCTCATTTGGTACACTTTTACTTTCTTGCTTGCACTCAAGATAACCAACTCTCAGGGTTTGTTTGACAGCAATTCTATTATAGTCCTAAACCAATTATTTTAAAAGAGATGAGGAAGAAAAAGGAGAGAAACTGTACAAACAATTTGACAGAATCCATTTTCTTCCTCCCCTTTTAATGTTTCCTGCCTCTCCACAAAGCCTTTCTTTCCCTGAGCTCTGGGCACTGTTTTAACAAAACAGAAACAGGATCTTGGTTGGCAGGAGCTGGCCTCTCTGAACAATAGAAAGCCAGGCAGAGATGAAGATTCTCAAACAACTACAGCTCCTGAGGGGCCATGGAGGGCAGCAAGCCCCCAACCTGGCTGCCTGCTCCCCACCTGCCGCTCACATGGGAACCACCCTAGGATGATTTGCTCCTTGTTGCTTTTTATCCTCTTGCTGCAAACTCTTTCCTTACCTATGAAATAGTGACTGTTTCTAATAGGCTTGCCAGCCGCATGCTCTGAGAAGGATCTGGTTGCACTTGTGAGTGGAAGGCTAAAACTCAACATGACGTTACTGAAGGGACACTTGTCTCCTGGACGTGTCCTAACTTGTCTTGTGCTAAAGGGTCCTGGGAAAACACTTTACAAGACAGACATATTTACTACATTGTTCACAATATTCCCCCAGAGAAACCAGTGGAAAGTTTCCCTAGCTTGACTCTACCAAGAATTTGCTTCTGGTATTGGGGGTGGGGGAATACAAGGACCAGAAACAGGAACAAAGATTGTGAAGATTTCTCAGACTATGTAAAATCTACTGCAACCCCTCAGGGGCATATTAATGTTTAGTTCAGATCCTCACAATTACTACACCATATGACTAAGGTTTGTCCTACCAAAGGCTTTGTGCTCCATGTGCACAGAGGAAAGAACCTCTGAAGATGGGGAGCTGTAAATGGGAAAAGTACAGGAAGTGGTAATGGGACCACATTCCTGGGGCAAGACCTGCAGTCTAGGTGCATGACTCACTACACCCCACCATCTGGTGCTGGGAACCTGGGCTCTGAAGTGAAAATGAAAGGTAAAGGGGGCTCAGGAGCAAAAATCTAGAAATAGCTCAATTTCCATTAATGGAAGACATATTTATTAAAAATGACCAAATATAAAAAAGTAGGTCATGATGGCTCAGTGATGAGGACATGTTGTGAACCAATGGTTATGATGAATCTAATTCTGCACACTGCAGTCCTAAAAGGAGGAGGAGGAGCACAGCCAGCCAGAGGGCAGAGAGGAGGACTCAGACGGATAACATTGTGGGGCAGCTCCAATTTCTGAAAGGTTGGATGAGTCACATTTCACAAGGTTTTCCACATTCATCCACTGACTGGGTGTCTTCTCACTGCTTTGAAATTCCCCAAAGCAAAGATGCTGCTCAGAGACTACTCCATTATTTAACGACCATTGTTTTTACACTCTTCACTATAGGACTTCTCCCACTCACTGTTTTTAGTAGATGATTTAACCGTGGAGCTATCCAAAGTCTGGATCTCCTGGGTTTTCTGTAAAACTGAACAAAACAGAATGGTGGGAACACGGGGAAGAGGTTCAGGCTACATTCAGAGTTCACAGGCCACTAACCCCAGGGTGAAGGTCAGAGGCAATGCTCTCAGACACCTTTCTTGAAACTCTAGGGCTTCCTGAATATCCTCATGCTCCGAAGAAGACCACGGTGGGTGGCCAGAACTCCAGCCAGCTGATGTCGTTTACATTGGAATACTCAAGTTATGGCAGAAAAGCAAATCCCTATCTAGGGAATAGATTTCAGGAAAGAACTCAAATCAACAATTGAGCCTCATTCAAAACATCATGAAAAAAGCCACTTAAACTTTAAGCAGGAAAACACTTGAAACAAGACAAAATGTTAAGAATGACAAGCGTACAACAATAGAGATGACATTCACAAATTCAGCATATCTGAAGACAGAAACACAGTTTTCTACTGAGGTCCATTTATAACCACCCACGACGGAGCAGCTGGGCTGGAATGGAGTTTACCTAAACTTCCTGAAGGCAGGGGGACGGGATTGACTAAATATATTCTGCAATATTTTCATATAACTGAATATTATGCAACAGTTATAATGCAATAAAATATTTGGTGGCATGAAAAGATGTTCACTTGTAAAGGAAATCATGAAACATATGTGAGACATATGTGTATATGTCTCATAAAATCATACATACTTGGTGGTATATGAATATCCCCCAAAATACTGTGTTCCTCTGAACAACTGTTTACTCCTCTGAACCTCCCAGGGAAATCACTTGAGGACTATTCCTGGCAATGACATGCATTTTTAAAAGCTGATAATCTGGACTGGCAGATTATCAGCTCTTACTTGGGTGGATAACTGCAATGGTGGGAGCGGGCACTACTCTGGCCATCAGTCTGGAGCATAGAGATGCAGAGGGTGGTATGGAGGGAGGAAGCGTACCTTATAGGCTAGTGACTGGCTAGAGGGACGATGCATGGGGCAGATATATGAGTTTCCCTGTGGGAAAATCACTCCAATTTGCCCCAAATTGAATGCTAGTAACCTATGAGCTGAGTGGTAAAAACCAAAATCTTAGCCTTCTCAATCTTGTCCCTTGGCAGGGTCCTCCTCTCACTGTCTGACGTAACCTATTAAGGCAGGTTCTTATATAGAACGGCCATTGCCCACAGTGTCTGCCCTTCTTCTGGGTGACTAGGCATGGGGTAGGGGCTTCCCATACTCAGGGAACCTGCTCCTAAGTGTACTAGTCTTGAGATGCCCGAGCTTTGGCAGAACTGCCTTTGCCTCCTTCTTGGACCCAGCAGGAGGAGATGAGCCCACCACAGCCTGCCTGACCTGTCTCTAGATCTCTTCTCCTTGCCAAGCCTGCACTGGATTGCATCTACTCAGCCTTCTTCCTCATGCCTCAATGAGGCTGTGTTTATTTAAGCATTCTGTTCTAGTTCCCTACCCTATCCCTAGCCATTCTCAGCAAAGCTTCAAAAATAAATAAATAAACAGAAGCTTTAAATTAGATCTCCCTCAACTTCCTGACTGACTAGTTCTAGAATGCCACTTTTCAGATAATCCCTCACACAAAATCAGTTCCACTTGATACGTTATTCAAATTTATGTACCCAAAACTATCAACATTTTGAAACTCTACATATTCTCTGAGTCAGTAATATCATTTCTCAAAACTGCTCTTGAGGAAGTAACAGTGAATATGAACAAAGCTTTAATTACATGACTAAGTCATGGTACTGTTTACAATAATGAAATATGAGTAATAAGAAGGACTGGTTAAATATATTCTGCAATATTTTCATATAACTGAATATTATGCAAAATTTATAATGCAATAAAATATTCAGTGACATGGAAAGATGTTCACTTGGAAAAGGAAATTATGAAACAATATGTGTATAAATCTCAAAATCATACATACTTGGCTATATATGAATATCTCCCCCAAATACTGTTTCTTTGAACAACTGTTAATTCTCTGAACTTCCTAAGTTTTCTATAGCATGTATTTTTTAAAAATAAATGTATTTTTTAAAATAAATGTATTTTTTAAAAACATAATGTATTTTTAAAAAATAAACTATTTAGAATAATTTGGGGTGTAGAGAAGAGTTGTAAAGAGAACACAGGACTTCCTCTGTACCTCTTACACAGTCTCCCCTATGTTTAACATCCTGCATTAGGGGTGACATTTGTCACAACTACTTTATCTATACCAGCACAATATTGTTAAGTTAAATCTTTATTCAGTTAAATTTTTTAAGTTAAGTTAAATTCTTTATTCAGAATTCCTGAGTCTTTACCTAATATCCTCTTCCTATTGAGAATCCACTCAAGGATACCACTATTATTTTGGTAATAAAAATTATATTGCTAAAAATTGTGATCAAGAAACCACAAAAATTTATGTCAGAAACCATGACATAAATTTAATTATATGACTAGTAATAATGAGATAGTGTTCACAAATGGCTGATACCTCAAATATTGAATATGCAACTGCTGGGGTTTATTGAAGCACCTAGACATGGGAATCTTTTATAAAATTTCCACATTGAATACTTCCAAAGAAAGCTGTTAGATGTGGAAAAACTCCCCAAATATTCAGTTCATTACAGAAAAAAATGACCCACTGAACCTGCTGGCTTGGAATGGGTTGGTGGAGTCTCTACTGTAGTGTTTTGGTTCTGACTGGTTATTTGTTCTTCCATAGTATCTAAATCCCCCTGGGAATCTTCAGTAAAAGCTAATGGAAATGTCAAGCTATCCTTAAAAGAATGCTTTGAAAAAATGTTTTGAATTGGAACTTTCCAACAGCATAAGCACTTAATTGGCAAACAAAAGAACAAAATAATAAACTGTATTTATGAGGGGAGGGGAGTAACAAAAACAAACTAAAACTCTCCTTTATTAAAGGCTGCCTTGCCTTTGAAAGGAAATCTCACACTCACTTTTTAGCATGCAACTGTCTAGCTATCTTTGAAAAATGGACATATCTTATTCAGGAGAAAAGAAAGAGAAGGCTTCAGTAAGCCATTGAGATTCAATGGATTCATCAGCCACTTTATTCTGTGCAGTGAGATAAGCTACAGACTAATCTAATCCTTAAAAGGTATACTAGAAAAAAAAAAAGAGAGAACAGTTGCCTTATGTCAAAACACACTTATGTCTTCAAACACAATTTTAGTGAATTTTGGTTAAAATGACCTGAAGAATAGCTGCAAATAGCTCCCAGTTTCTACCTTCTATTCATAATGGAAATTCAGAAACAGAAGGTACCAGTATCTTGTTTCTGAATTGACAAAATTTTCATTTTAAATTTCAATGATAAACTGAAGGAATTCTATTTTGACTTGTTTCCCAAAGGACAATAATTCTAATATAGCTCTTCTTTCCAAAAGCAATAAAAAACCCAAAGCTCTGCCCAGCTGAGCCAAGAGTCAATAAGAGATGGGCAGCACTTGCTGACATGGCATTTCAGACTGTCCCTTTATATGCCCCCCAGGTATCCACTGAATGCCTTTGCATCAAAGGAGTGCTCCTGGCAAATCAATCTTCAGTGCTGACTTTCCAAAAGTATGAGTGTATTTGGTAAAGCATCCATCTGTAATACTTGTTATTAATACTATTTATAAACTCTCCATTTTCCTATGTTTGTCCCATGAGAGGTCCTCACAAAATGAAGTACCGAATTCTAAAACTCCTCACTGTGCCTTGACGAAGCTTATACCTTTAAATCTAAATTTATACTATGCGAGTAAAGAAATAGTCTTTTCCTGGATTTTCCAGGACCACCTCCACTGCTTGCCCTGTTAGTGCTCTGCTTTGACCCAGTCTTGGAAATCAAGAACCAGGGATAAGGTATTCCTTTACAAAGAGTCTCAAGTCTTCAATCTGCCTAGCTCAGGGTAAAACTTGGTGTGGTATCTTTAAAAATCTGGGGAGACCAAGAACTTTCTATGATATTTCTATTTTTTACTTTAGAAGCAATGTTTTAACAAATAAACAGACAACAACAACAACAAGATACATCTTATTATCTTGGAATTGGGAGATTTTTGGAGATGTTTGCCACTTCTCTCAATATTCACACTCTGATGAGCTTTCCCATTTCTAAAATAAGTGTCCTGAGCAGAGAGTCTGTTTGGATATGTCAATATTTGACATATCCAAAGGCCACAGGATGAACTACTGAAGCTGATGGTCTTGCCTCAGGACCCTAAGAATGCTTGGAATGGTTGGGCCTTAAAGATCATCACACTCAAACAATCCCTTTCCTTTACAGGGGAGGCCACCAAGAGAAGGGCAGGTCTGTCCAAGAGCATGAACTCAGGTACAGCTCTTGGCTCCTCTAACTAGCAAGAGCAGTTTGACTTGTTAACCCACAAATGAATGATAATCATCTCAGTATGAGCTCAAGGTTAGCCTTCTCCCTGACAGTCTTCCTTCCCATTCAAACTGATTTTCCCTAAATATCTTGGAGTTCTAAGTATTTTTATTTTCAAAGATTCTTAAGGAAATATAAATCCAAACTACACTGAGTTTCTATCTCATCCCAGTCAGAATGGCTATATAATAAAAATAAAATAAAATAAAATAAAATAAAATAAGAATCAAATACTGGCAAGGATGTAAAGAAAAAGGAACCAGGGCCAGGGCTGTAGGTCAGTTGGTAGAGTGCTTGCCTTACATGCACAAGGCCCTGGGTTCAATCCCTAGCACCACACATACACACACAGAAAAAAAAAAAAGAAAAGAAAAGAAAAAGGAACCCTTATGCATTGCCTTAGTGAGAATGTATATTAGGACAATCTCTGTGAAAACCATATGGAGGTTCCTCAAAAAAAATAAAAATAGATCTACCATGTGATCCTGCTATACTACTCCTGGGTATTTATCCAAAGGAAATGAAATCAGAATACAAGAGATCCCTGTACTTCCATGTTTATTGTGACAGTAATCAAAATAGCTAAGATAAGAAATCTACCTAGATTAGGAACATAGCAATAATCAAAATAGCCTAAGATAAGGAATCTGGCTGGTCAACAGATTAATGGAATATATACACCATGGAATATTATTCAACCACAAAGGAAAATGAAATCCTGTCACTTTCAGGACAATGTATGGAAATGAAAACATCATGTTTAAGCAAAATAAGCCAGACAAGTATTGCATATTTTCTCTCATATGTGTAAATTGAAAAAAAAAAAAAAAGATGACCTGAATGTAAGACTATGAGGGAAGAGGAAGAGGACTGGGGGATGTAGATAGAAGGTAAGACAAGAGAGGGCAGAAGGGAAGATGCATATGATCAAAGCACAACATGTGCATGTAGGCAAATGTTGCAGTGAAACTCATTAATTGTACAATTAATGTATCAATATTACAATAATGATAAAAAAGGGTAAAATGGAGAATTATTGTTGAATGGTAGAGTTTCAGTTTGGGATGATAAAGAATTCTGGAGATGGATGGTGCTGACGGTCACCCAACAATGTGAAAGTACTAAATGCTGTGAAGTGCTTATTTGAAAATGACTTGAATATTACTAACAATAGCAGCAACAAGAGCAGCAGCAAAAAAGAATTCTATGTCATTCATGTCACTTGATTTTACATAGTAACAGGAAATGAGCTACCTCTTGTAGATGGATGCCCATTTACTTCATATACAGAAATGTTTGAATATGGTTCTTGGGTTCCAGAAAATAAATCTGGTTTGCCTTTCATTTACAATTGTCAGATATTTGAACTTAGTCTTCATGAATTTGCTCTTACTCAGGGTAAATGTACCTACTTTCTTCTTATATGTTTATACATTCCCTTGTCTCTTTAATTGCTCAAGTCCCCAACCCCTCAGGTAGACCAGTATCTCCTTCAGGGCAGGGCTGTGTGATGAATACTTTTTGTATATAACTTGCTGAATCTTCTACTTGCCCCAGTGGCTTAGATTTCATAAAAGAGAGAAAGGAAGAATTAGCTATTTTTTATATATTTTACCTTTTGACACAATCCTCAACTGTTTCCAATTTTGGAAACACTATAGCATGGTAGTTAAAAATATCTTGTTTTGGAGTCAATCAGATATGGCTATGATTGATCTTCTACCTTTTATCTAAGTGACTGCAGTTCAGATATTTTTATGCCACAATGTTCTCATCTATGCAGTAGAAATGATAACAGTAATGACAAATACAAACTGTTCCTAAGATCATAAACAAGATAATGTATTTAATGATTTTCAGTGTGAGACATGACATTAAACACTTAATAAATGTTGGTTATCTTAATAATTGCTGTGAAATCTTTGAAATCTAGAAATCATCAACAATTCTGATTATATGTTCATGCTAGTTTATTCAGTAATTTAATGGCATCAATTGTTCTGTGGATTGCTAATAATTTCATTGACAATAATTCCATTCACCTTTATGATTTGTCAATTCACATTAGCTTTAAAAATTTATTCCTTCTCCATGCAGTCTGAATTTATATCTGATTTTCAAAGTAAAATTATCATTCTACATATCACTTTATTTTTGTACCATGTGCTTTTTAGCTGCCTTAGAATAAAAAGAAAAACAATAAAGCAATTAAGAAGGATTTGCAATTACTGAGTAGGATAAATTTCAATTACAATCCAAGTTTCCAAACTCCTAGTCAAGCCCTCTAGAATACCATGGTGTTCCTTCCTTGACTCGAATCTATAGGTAAGGTATCCTCAGTATTTGAAGGGGATGGTCCTAGGAACCCTCGGATACCAAATCCATAGATGTTGAAGCCTCTTACATAAAACGGAAAGGTATTTTCACACATCCTATGCAAATCCTCCCTTATACTTTAAACCATCTCTAGATGGCTTATAATACCCAGTAAAATGTAAATACACTGTATTGTTTAGTGAATGAAAAGAAAAATCTGTATGTGTTCAGTACAGATGCAATATCTTTTTTTCAAACATTTTCAATCTGAGGTTGGTTGAGTAGTTGATGTGAAGCTATGGAATGGAGGGCCAACTGTTCTGAGCTGTGCCTTCTCCCTGAGCCCTCTCAAACAGGCAGCCAAACATGTGAGCAAGAACATGAACCCCCTTATGCTGTGTTTCTAAACAACCAACATGGAACTCTAGAATTTCATCTAGTTTCTGCCCCACCCTAAGTGATGTCAGAGCTCAAAGCATGAATGAGAACATATTTTGGCAGGAGAAGTATGTATTTTTCATCCACAAGTTTTTGAGCTCTTGAAAGTTAAGGCTTCAGTGAAAAACTTCCTCAACTATTACACTAGATATACCATACACTCTTTTCCCATCCTATGGTACTTTACTTTAATATAGCTATTTTTAAGTGTATCTCCTATTAAAAGGTAAGTTCTGTAATCCTTCCTGATTTTTTTCCTCAAAATTAGTAAAATTCTAAGCATATCAATTTGTAATAACTAGAAACTATGTAATTTCAAATAAAAGCCAAACATGATACTAAGAACACATTGCAACCTTATTTTCATCATTTGAGTTTAATTTCTCCTATTGTGAAAATAAAAAAGGGTTCTGTCTTAGAGGAAATTCACTCTCTTCAGCCATCTTTCCTAAAATCTATATTTGGATTCAACAGTCAGTGGTCTGAAGCATTAATGGGGCTGTTCATTGAGCCATTACCCTTTTCTCTTTTTGTTTTGCAAACAGGGCTTATTAAATCTTTGCTGTAGGCACTGGGTATGAACAGTGCGAATGTGCTGATGTGAAAGGTTTCACTGAACTCAAGCAAATCATTTCTGATTTGCCACAACTCTGCAATAGTAAATGCTCAAAAACCATGCTGATGGGGTGGTAAATACAAATTCCCATCACATTAAACATGATAAAGAAAAACCAAAAACCCACCTGTCCCCCTACAGTTGGGGTTTAGGGCAGAGGTGTTAGCTACATAGGTTTCTCACTAAGCATATCAGTGTGAAGGACAGATCTTTGGTGCTGGTACAGCTTAAAAAAATTCTACTAGCTGTGTCAGGAAGAAAGTACTTCATATTTTAGGACACCCAGCAGTTCTTTCTTTTAGCTATTCTCCATTCTATTTTAGGCTTAGACACACACACACACACACACACACACACGCACGCACACACACACACAGACTAAGTTTAATAACACACAGTTTAGACATACATTATGTTACTAAGCTTAATGACTAATTGAGTAATAATATGTAAGCAAAACGAATACAGTAGCCTTCCATTAATCATATCATAGAAAATTTAACCAATTTCAGGTAAGGCTGTAATCTTCACACACACTTTTACTTGCAGTCTGACTAAAATGACAATAGGGAGATTGAGTTTCGAAGGTGCAGATCCAACAAAAACAAAGTACAATATCAATAAAACCTTGTAAGATAGAGCCCAAAGAGCTGGGTGATTAATGACACAAGCAGACCCAGGAAAGCTGAAACCTAAGCGAGCAACAGGGAAAAGACAAAGCAACCCAATATACAGCAATATACTCCCTTAAGACAAGCATCTTCAGGTGTCAGGTACCTTTGGAAGCAGGAGCGAAGATGGAGATAAATTGAAAGAGGGGTTCAAGAAGCATTAGGATGCCCAGTTCTCCTCTCTGCTCTTACAGGTAGGTGCCTGCCTTTTCTAACCCTTTCTGTACCATACAGTTTAGGGCAGGGCACTAAACCGAGGTTGGTTGTTTGTCAAAGAGAACATTCATGTACTTATGCTTAGACTTGGACTCAGCTACCAAGATCCACACAGCCAGCCCATACTTTTCACGTGTGCAGCAGTAGGAAATCCCTTCCTGGGGAATCTAACCTACAAAGAAGAGAGTAAAACAAGTCCTTGCATCTGGGTTCCCCCATGATCCCAGCATAGCTGGAACTGCTTACAGTCTTTATCTCCTATTTTTTTTTCTTTGTAGTGCTGGTGATGGAACCCAGAGCCTCACACATGCTAGGCAAGCACTCTACCAATGAGCTACATACCCAGACCTGGACCTCCATACAATGAAGCCTGGCAGTAACAAGACCCAACACACACTTGGCGCTTCTAATCAGCTTTTAAGATGCTGATCTTAAATATGAGCAAACCAACCATGGATCACTAATCCAAGTCTCTAGTACAAAAAAAAAAAATGAATAGATCATCTTCTGTTTTATTTCTGAGGATATTAAAGATAAATTTATATAAATTTTAAAAACTCAATCTCAACTAAAGCTAAGGAAATCTCCCAGACTAAAGTTGAAAGACAGAAAAAAAGTAAAATGAGAGGAATAAATCCAAGAGGTTATACAGATCAGGGTCCTCTGGAAAGAAAAGAATCCATGCTATTTATTTTGAGCACAAAATATTTCTTACAATACATTAAATGACAATCTCTGGAAGGATTAAACAAACAGACATGGGGTTGAATTTTCAGTACAAATTCCAAACAGTACCAAAGAACTAACCTGTGAAGAGACTCTAACATCAAGAAGCTGCCTCCTGAAATGGCCAGCTGCCACTATTGCTGCCAGCTCTGGAAGCGTGCTAATATTGCCAAGAGCAGGGAGTCACAGCTATCACTGCTGGCTGCAAAGATGGGCTTTACCTGCCACCATACAAATGAGCAAAACTGATGGCAAGCAGCCTACTTCCTGTCTTTCACAGAGCCAGTGGACCTACAGTGGGATGTCTGCTAATGCAGACTTGGCAACAAGTAAAAAGAAGCAAACCTGAATTTAAATTATATCCAGAACACTACCTGCAAAAAAGCCTAGGAAATACTACAGTGTTTTGCTTCCAGCCTGTATAGTACCCAAAGGTAAACTAGAAGAAAGTTGGGATGTTTGTGAGGTAACTGACCATATCTATCACAAGATCAGCAACATTTAAATAATGAAGTATCAGATAGACTCATATATATATACATATATATATATACACATGTATGCACACACACACACACACACACACACACACACATATATATATGAGAGAAAGAGAGAACCTGTGGTCGGGTGTTGGGTCAAAGGGGATTATGCATGAAACTGATTCAAGAAAATTTGAAATAAGTGAATATCAACACTAAAGGGGCCGCTGAGTCATAGTACAATATATGAAAAAAGACAAGTCACAGATATGTTACTATGAAATTGCAGAACACTGGGGATTTAAAGATCTTACAAGTTTTTGCAGAAAGGAGAAATAAATAAATAAATAATCAGTAATTAAATAGCAGCATGGGAATATAGACTGCAAAAGAGCAACATTTCCAACATTTCAAAGGAAAAAGAAATTTGTTTCAATATATTCCTCTGAAATAAGTTGAAACAGGCTATTAACAGGGTATTTAAAGTATAGTAAGCCATTGTTTATTCCTCACAGAGAGGAGTCCTGTGTAGAGATGGACTCAAACTCCTAGTTGATTGCTCTATCCTTCATTTAAGTTTGGTGCATTTGTTCCTTTATAATTCTATACCCAGCCAAGCTATCAGTCCAATATCAGGATAGAAGTAAGTATAGGAAAGTTGTTCATGCCAATGCACTACGTTCATCTTGAGCTCTATTGACTGTCTTCCTAGGATTTCTTTTTGCCTCCCTCCTATGTTGAATATCTGTTTCTTGTATCTCATATTTTCTTCTTGCTCAATTATACCTTTGTTCTCCAGGGATTTCCTAAGGGAGAACTCATAACATCTGTGTACAGGTACCTTTGCACAGTGTGTTAATTGTAGGTACAAATAAGGCCTAAAACGAATTAGGACAAGAGTTTGCCTCCACCAGTGATGAAGTCCTCCCAAAAAGTTTATGGATATTCTATTTCTAGGAACAAAATATGCCAAATATAAATGAAAGGGCAATTAACTTGGAGAGTGAGTCTCTGTCTCCTCAGTGCTACTACCTCTGTAGGATATGTAGGGGCTAACTAGAATATCCTACTTATTTCTTATATATGTTTAGTTTGAGTGTCATAGGAAAAGTGCTATAGGTCAGATTATGAATGTTTCCCAAAGACCCATGTGTTAGAGGCCTGACTGTGAGCATGTGGGAGGTAATAGAACCTTTAGAAGGTGGGGCCTTGTGGGAAAAAGTTAGGTCACTGAGCGTGTGCCCTCGAAGAAGAAATTAGGATCCTGGCCCCTTCTTCTCTTTTGCTTCCTGGTCACCATAAAGTGAGAAGCTTCTGCCACACATTCCCACCATGATGCACTCCTTTTCACAGCCCCCAAAGCAACAGGCAAACTGACCATGGACTGAAACCTCTGAAACCATGAGCTGAAATATGCCTTTCCTCCTTCAAAGTTGATTGTCTCGGGTATTTTTTCGGATGGAAAGCTCACTAACACAAGGAAAATGTTATTCAAAAGTTAGAAAAAGACCACAGTCTCATTTCCCACTAGAACCTCACCATTACTTAATAACCCTCTCCATTCTGTAAGGAAAGGAAAATGTCAGTAGCCCCTCTAGAGGATTTACTTAGAATTCCCTTTAAATACCATAGTCTATCTCATTTGACTAGATAGAGAAAAATTTATATTCTTTCCACCCATTGCTAGAATTAGCCTTGAAGGCACTCACATGTTCTTAATAACTCAGAAAAATATCATGTAGAAATATATTTAGGTAAAACTTTGATTTGATCAATGTATACATTAAAATATGCTACATCATCTAATTATTTTGCTTAGAAATCAGAGGTAGCCAGAGGACTGGGCAGCAAGCTAGATGTTTCTATGCTCTTCTAATGGGGAAATACTTCTGAGAAGGAATGAGTCTCTTGAGGCTGCATTTTCAGAAGGTAACCCTGATTCTGGGTCAACCACACCCCTTGGCTTGAGAGTCTCTCTTTCGAGAAGAGTTATGCAAAGCAGAACTGCTGCCCCTCTCCATGCTGTCTCTTTGTGGGAATCTGGAGCAGAATCCTGAGCAGGTATCTGGATCCCAGTGCTTGTGCCCTGAGTGTCACACTAAGAGCACTCCAGGTGTGATCCTCTGCGCTGTGCTGTCCACACTGACTCCAAATGGCCTGCAGACAGCAAGGGCTGCTGAGCTACAGTGGGTCACATGGGAGAATATCAAATGTGAGGTACAATGCCAAAATGCTACCAAGTAGGGGTTTGAGGAGAAAGAGAAAAGAGTCAAGTGTATCCACACATTCTCAACTAGCAATTACTATAAACAGAATTCCAGTGGTTCTGAAAAGGGAGTAGAACAGAAACTTCTTCTCCACATTCCATTGCTGTAAAGAGCTCTGCAGGGAGACATTGGGCAAGGAGGAGAGCCAAGAATGGCACTCCCAGTAGCCAAGCTGCAAGGGGGACACCTGAGCTCTTACCTTCCAAGCATGGTGCAGTGAACACAACCTGCCTACTGTTCTTTCAGTGGCAGAAGCAGCCCCCAGACTCAGAAGTCCAGTGCCACAGATGATTAAAAAAATTATTCCTTTTTATCTTTACCAAAAACCATCCTTCAATCAGTTTTACAAATGGAGAGACCAAGGTACATAGAGGCTAAGGAACTTGCCAAGGTCATGTAGCTAGTGAGCTGCAGAACAGAGATTAGAACTTAGTCTGCCTGGCTTCAGAGTCTGTTCTCACTCACCAAGCAGTGCTACCTTATTAGGCTGGGAACCTCCAAGCACTGAGAGTGTTAGGTAATAATACATATATAAACAAAAGCCCCCAATTGTGCAAAATATAGATATTAAAGATGGATCTAGGACTTCCAATTCTGACTAATATCTTGTGAGTAATACAGAACAAAGGATCACAATGAAGAGCAGTTGGGGCTATTAAGTATATACTCAGTGGACAGCTACTCCATTCTCCTGCCTTCAGATGGGAATAAAAACATGTACCCCTCCCTTTAACATTTTCTAGGCATTCCAAAGCTAGAAAACAGACTTCTTAAGTAATTCAACTTTACAATCACAAATAGAACATGTAAAGAACAGCTAATTTTACAGTACAATAATTCTGGGCTTGAACTCCAGTCCAGTCATTCCATCTTTTGGACAACTGGCACTTTACAAAATACCACGTAATAAAAACAGTGATAAAGTATAAATGATAATAAAATTAGAGCCAAGAAACAATAAAATAGGCATATAGCATCAAGTCAAGGGAAAGGGCAAAAGCACGTGGGACATAGGGTATGGTAAAAGCAGAATGAGATGAGGCAAGTCACATTGGGGATGTGAACTGGTTTTAGAAATTAAATAGAACTATTGTGATTAGGTTATAATTTAGAAATAAAAAGTTCTGGGAGAGCTGAGGAATCCTTGAATGGAAAAGGACAGTAAAGACAGAAATCACTTTGTAAAGTAGCTCAGTGCTTCCTAAGAGAGAAGATGTAGTCCTGAAGCAAACCAGTGTAAAATGGCCAGGACTTTTAACTGACTTGAATGTCAGTTACTTGAATATGTAAAAGAACTAGAAAACCAAGCCCAATCTAAGACTTGGGAAAGTGATACAGAAGATGTTGCTAACCATGAAGGGATATTCAAGGGAAAGATGGCAGGAGGGATTGAACTGGCCTTGATTTAGGTCAGGTGGAAATATTTACTAGGCAGCTAGGGCAGGGTAGACTAGAGACAGTCTAGTTAACTGGAGGGGAGCCAGGACAGACAAGTCTCCCAAGAATAGGGAACAATGCTGGTTAGATGAACTCTAACAGATTCCATAGCACCCAGCTTACCGAACACACTGAACCTCCTTTTGGCTATACTCATCCCCTGAGAGTTTGCTTTGCTCACAGGGGCATGCTTTATGGGCACTTAGCCACATTTTACAGCTCTGCTCACATTAACATACCTCTTTGTTACAGGCAAACAGGGCAGGGACACACACCCCTTTCTATCCAGCCAAGCACTGGTATCTAAGTGGGTAGATATCAAGTAGAAGAAAGGCTGATAGAGAATGGGGCTTCCTGCTTAAATACCTTCCCCCAAACTTTAAAGTTTTCCATTCTAACTTTTTTCTTCTTTTGTTATATTCAGGAAAATCTTTCCTAACTCCTTCCATATTGTATCTGAGTGGCTTTCTGATATTTGCCTTGAGTCTATCTATTTTTTTTTTCTTTACCTGTCATGCATTAGTTTTGGTCTCTGAAATAAGTTCTAAGTAAATAATGCCAAGATAATATGTCTGTGTTCATTTCAATCACTAACCATGTTCCATGTGTTAAGCACCTGTATGTTCCCAAGAATTGTTATCTTCCCTGAAATCAATCTAATAGCTGGTCAAAACGGTGGTATTTTCTAATATCTATAGCAAAGGAACAAGGTACAGAACGTAAGTGTCCAGATTTTCTCAATGTGAAAAGACCCATTTGATTGACTGCAGCCATGAAACAAATTAAAAACCTCAAGCAATTCTCATCTCATGTGCTGTTCATTCTTTTTAGTTGGTCCCATTATGGAAGAATGATTGGAGTGATCTGAACGCAACGTGCTTGCATTCTATCCAAAGGTCTATTCTTCAGCTCTAGCATAAACAACAGTCCTAGGCTAACTGGCATTTATGCCCAGTGAAAGGAAGGGAGTTGTTATGAGATGTACTTAATTCCTTGTCAGAGCTGGGGTACGCCCACTCTTGGTGGTATATCTTTATGTTGGCCAAGCAGCCCATATGTCACTACTTCCTGGTAGAGGTTCACACACACAGAATTGAAGTTATTCTCATTCACATATGACATACCCAAAGATCCAACTGAAAAAATCAGTCCTCTTGTATGCACAGAAGATAGAGCAGAGCTTCAGTTGTTTTTTTTTTTTTAATCTGTGTGCCACTTTGTGTTGGTATAAAGCTTTACAAAGCAATTAATATTTCTCATGTAGAAATATGCATGGTTTTCTACTTGGAAAATTTTCTTCAATGGATCTATTCTAAGGGCATAATAAAAAAACTATTTTCAAGCATATTTGTGGCAACATTATTTGTAATAACAAAAACCAAAGACAAAAAAGAAACATTAAAAACTTAAGTTTTCCAAAAGGGTGTTTGTTAATTATGGCACCAAAATATTTATTTGTAGCATTAAATTAAATTATAACACACAATTGTGAATAAAAAAGCTTTCAAAACAGGAAATTAAATTAGAATGAAACTTTTTTCAGAGCTTCAGTTATACAGTAAGTTGGGACAGTGAAAACTTCAGAGTGGTAACTAGAGCACTGTGGAAATACTCAGGGCTCCAGAGTCAGCTCACTTGGACTGACAGCCCTGTCCCACTCCCTCCTTCATCGTTCTATTGGCGCAGACAGGCTGCCTAACTTCTCTGCACATCCTGCTCCTCACTAGCAAATGATGCAAAAATAACACTTCCTCTCGGGATTGCCTTGAGGAGTAAATGAGATAATTTATGTAACGTGATTAACGCAGTTCCAGCACACAGAGCTCACTGAACATTACCTTCATGAATCATTCTGTTCATCAACATCATCATTATCAGAAACCTGAAAGAAGAGTGTGGGGTATCTTTGGTGGGGTTGAACTATGGACTACAACTAGGCTCTCTTCATCCTGAGAAATCTAAATTCAGGACAGGCAGCAGAATTTCTGAAATGCATGTCCCGTGGAAGATGTGACCAGATTAATTAGTCATCTTTTAAAAATCCACAATCCAGAGCCAGGTATAGTGGTACCCAGTTACTCAGGAGGCTGAGGCAGGAGGATCACTTTAGGCCAAGAGTTCAAGGCCAGCCTGGGCAAGACAACAGGATCCCATCTGTTTTTTTTAAAAAAATCCATTCTCCAATATTCTCAGACTGTGTATCAAACCATCAACCTGTTAGCACTTGGCTTTCTTTGCACTGGCCATGGCTTTTTTCCATACTCTGGTGTTATCAAGTCACAACTGACTCAAGTCTACTCTCCCAAGAAACCGCTGACAAAAATCTTACTAGAAACTATACCATAATCCCTATCATCTGTTAGTGATTTCACTTCCAATGCAGTTGTGTGAAGGAAAAGAAAGGAGATGACAAAAATAAAGGAAGCACTGTTGTGTGGACTGATGTTGACTGACACTTTAGGTTCTGATTTCAGAATTCCAGGGTAGCTGCCACAGGGTTCCTCAGAGTCAAGAAAGTGTGACAGGAAGGTTTAAATAATCAGAGATTTTTTGGTACGCAGTTAACCTGGGTCCCACTTATAAACCTACGGAAAATGAATCTCTCAGGAGAGGAAAGGAGAACCCAGGAATCTGTATTAAAACAAGCAGTGCTTCATGTTTACTAAGATTTCAGAACCATTACCCTAGGGGTTCATATGTTAGTAAAGAACACACATGTAAATTATTCAAATCCAGACAGTCTTTGATATTTGCCTCACTAAAGATATGGAGTATGAAAGCTATTAAGATTGGGATATGAGGTGTCCCAAAAAGCTCCTGTGTGAATGCAAAAATATCCAGAGATGAAATGATTAGCTTGTGAAGGCTGTGACCTAATCAGTGGGTTAATCCATTTCATGAATTAATGATTTAAAAGGACCACTGTGGGCAGGTGAGGTGTGGCTAGAGGAAGTAGGTCACTGGAGGCATGCTCTTGGAGACTGTATTTTGTCCCTGAGGCTTCTCCCTTTCTCTGCTTCCTGGCTTCTGTGTCCTGAGAAGCTCCCCTCTGCCATGCTCTTTCTGCCATGATGTGCTGCCTCACCTTGGGCTCAGAGCAATGGAGCCAGCTTATCAAGGACTTACCCTCTGAAATCAGGAGCTAAAAAAAGACTCTTCTTCTCAGTCGTTCTTGTCAGGTATTTTAGTCACAGTGACAAAAAAACTGACAAATACGGGAGCAGAAGAAAGGAGAGAAAGACAGGTGGTTAGGATTAATAGCAGAATATAGCTGGGCTAGGAATGAGGAGAAGTGGGACATGGAGCTGTCAGAGGTAGAGGAAACCAGATCAACAGAATTGTCAGGAGTAAGCAAATCTGGAATACATCTGAGCAGGTAAATATGGCTGGAGCCTAGGTGAATGGGCGTTGGGAAGAAGGCCACTGGTTTAGTTAGGAAAGAGAAAGGCTTCCAGATGAATAAGATACAAGATGGAGGGTCCATAACAACAGGTGGAGGCTGGGTCCTAGTGTCTCTTTGCCATGAATCACTATGAGAGGTTTATGTCTCTCTTTTTAAATTTAATCTCATGTGTTGGCAAAACCTGACATGAAATTAAGTAGAGTTACCTACAGTCATTTATCTAACACATTGCGAGTATCATGCATTCAGCGGCAAAAGTATTAATGTGTTTGATTAACAGTGCTGCACAAACCCCACTGGGGATATTACATAAAATTTAGAATTCTGAATTCCAAAACACACATTAAACTTAGGTTTTTATAAAGGGTTATGGACTTTCTCAAACAACTGGAGAGGTTTAGTAGCCCTTTACAAGACACAGGAAACCTTGAGAGGTGATATCTGAATGTGGGTAATCAGTATTATTGTTCCTACTGGCCAATTTTCTGTGACTACTTAATTGCTGTGGAGGTTTATCTAAAAGAGAAGGTGGCTATGGACTAAATGGTTTGTCTCTCATAATTCTTTTCCTCTGCTATTATCAGCCCTTCTCTTTGTCCCCACAAGTGTGAATGAGCAAAGCTTATAATGCTGCAGATTGGAAAATAGGTGGTAGACAGTGTAGACAAAGGCTTCTATGTCTCTGCACAGTTGTGTATACACATGTGCTTCTGTATACCAAGTCCAAATCCAGCAACATCAGAGCTGCAGAACTCCTTAGAAATCAGCTAGTTCTTCTATTAGGTGTTGGGTCTCTGGTCTGATTCCCAGGTGCTTGATCCACTTTGAATTGAGTTTTGTGCATGGTGAGAGATAGGGGTTTAGTTTCATTTTGCTGCATTTGGATTTCCAGTTTTCCCAGCACCATTTGTTGAACAGGCTGTCTTTTCTCCAGTGTACGTGTTTGGCTCCTTTATCTAGTATAAGATAACTGTATGTAAGTGGGTTTGTCTCTGTGTCTTCTATTCTATACCATTGGTCTACATGTCTATTTTGATGCCAGTACCATGCTGTTTCTATTACTATAGCTTTGTAGTATAATCTGAGGTCAGGTATTGTGATGCCTCCTGCTTCACTCTTCTTGCTAAGGATTGCTTTGGCTATTCTGGGTCTCTTATTCTTCCAAATGAATTTCATGATTGCCTTTTCTATTTCTATAAGGAATAACATTGGGATTTTAATTGGGATTGCATTGAATCTATATAGCACTTTGGGTAGTATGGCCATTTTAACAATATTGATTCTGCCTATCCAGGAGCATGGGAGATTATTCCATCTTCTAAGGTCTTCTTCAATTTCTTTCTTCAGTGTCTTGTAGTTTTCATTGTAGAGGTCTTTCACCTCTTTTGTTAAATTGATTCCCAAGTATTTTATTTTTTTGAGGCTATTGTGAATGGGATAGTTTTCCTAATTTCTCTTTCAGAGGGTTTATCACTGATGTATAGAAATGCAATTAATTTGTGGGTGTTGATTTTATATCCTGCTACTTTGCTGAAATCATTTATTAATTCTAAAAGCTTTCTGGTAGAATTTTTTGGATCCTCTAAGTATAGAATCATGTCATCTGCAAATAATGATAGTTTGAGTTCTTCTTTTCTGATTTATATCCCTTTAATTTCTTTCATCTGTCTAATTGCTCTGGCTAGTGTTTCAAGGACTATGTTGAATAGCAGTGGTGAGAGAGGGCATCCCTGTCTAGTTTGCGTTTTCAGAGGGAATGATTCCAATTTTTCAAATAGGCCCAAATCTTCATCATGTTGGATTAGGACCATACTTCCTATAGCACAAGAAGTAAAATCAAGAATCAACAAATGGGATAGATTCAAACTAAAAAGCTTCTTCTCAGCAAAAGAAATAATCAATGAAGTGAACAGAGAGCTGACATTCTGGGAACAAATCTTTGCCACACACACATCCGATAGAGCACTCATCTCCAGGATATATAAAGAACTCAAAACACTCATCACCAAAAAAATTAACAACCCAATCAATAAATGGGCCAAAGAGCTGAATACAAACTTCACAGAAGATATACAATCATTTAACAGACATATGAAAAAATGTTCAACATCTCTAGCAATCAGATAAATGCAAATCAAAACTGCCCTAAGATTTCATCTCACGCCAGTCAGAATGGCAATTATCAAGAATACAAACAACAGTAAGTGTTGACGAGGTTGTGGGGAAAAAGGCACGCTCATACATTGCTGGTGGAACTGCAAATTGGTACAACCAATCTGGAAAGCAGTATGGAGATTCCTTAGAAAACTTGGAATGGAACCACCATTTGAGCCTGCTATCCCACTCATCGGTCTATACCCAGAAGACTTAAAAATAGCATACTGCAGTGACGCAGCCACTTCAATGTTTATAGCAGCTCAATTCACAATAGCTAAACTGTGGAACCAACCTAGATGCCCTTCAATAGATGAATGGATACATAAGCTGTGGTATATATACACAATGGAATACTACTCAGCAATAAAAAAGAATAAAATTATGGTATTTGCAGGTAAATGGATGGAGCTGGAGAATATCATGCTAAGTGAAGTAAGCCAATCTCAGAAAACCAAATGCCGAATGTACTCCTTGATAAGTGGATGGTGATCCATAATGTGGGGAAGGACATGAAAACAATGGAGGAACTCTGTTCACAGGGGTGTAAGGGTGGAGGGGGCATGGGGACAGTAAAGGTGGTGGAATATGATGGTCATCATAGCCCTAACTTTATGTATGACAGCATGTATGTTGTGATTCTATATCACTTACAACCAGAGAAATGAAATGTTATCCTCTAAAAATAAAATAAAAAAAAATTAAATCAGCTAGTTCAACTCATTCAGCTCACAGATAAGGAGTCTGAGGGCAGAGGAGGGAAGCTGTGTGCCAGTGACCTCATCTCTGAGGTCCTCAGAGCTAACATTTACTGAGTGCCCCAAGTTTCCATACCGACTTTTATAGTCTATTATGGGACAAGGGGTCATCTGTTATGACTGGACATTTAGTCATATAAGTAGCTTTTAATAAATACTCTTGATCATTATTCTCATAAGAATAATTGCACCACTGGGGAATATTACTGAACCTCACTAAACGTCCGTGCTTTTCCAACAAGTATTGAAATGGAAAGGGATTTAGGTTTGAGTTCAACCTATACCAACACTTCAGTGAAGAAAAGCAAAGGAGATACCAGAATCTTTCGTTTTCTTTAAAGGCATTTAAGTTTATATAAAGGTATTAAATTTATTTATATTTATATATGTATATATGCAAACTTCTAGAAAAACCAGAGGAAAACAGGACTGATTATCAAATATCTACAGCATAAATAACTTTAAGCTTAGAAACAATAGAAAAATTGACAGTAGAAAAGTGTACAAAGTTAGCTTTATGCTCTCATTTATTTATGTATGATTTTAAAAGATCATAACTAAAATAAGCAAATACACATGGAAAATTACTGGCAAATGTTTCATGTATAGGATCAGTGTTATGTCTCTACAAAGAACTCACACAAATTAATGAACAATCAAGAAAACACCAAGACTACCATCAGGTAGGACATAAGCAGACATTTTTCTAAAAGAACAAATACCTTTAAATAAGTAAATGCATGAGAAAATGTTTAAGTATCCCACAAGGAAACACAGATAAAAACAGCAGTATCATACATGCCTATAAGTTGGCACAGGTTAAAAAAATGATCATCACTTCTGCGGGAATGTGATGAAATAGACATGCCCATATATAACTAGTGGTAACAAGCTTTGGAAGTTCCTTTGCAAACTCAAGTTTCACAAACTATTTATATTTCTTGAACTAGTGATTCTACCTTTGGGAATGTACCCAAAGAAATAATGAACCTTGTAAACCTAGGTCTGAAAAGGAATACTTATTGAACCATGTTTATTTATGGCACTGACAAATCATAAGCCACCACCATGTTCATCAATCTGGCAAAGATAAATTGATAATAATCTATTCAAAATGATATTATGCAACCACTGGGGTGATGCTTTAATTAATCCTATGTAATAACAAAAACACTTATGAATTAATAGTAAATGAAAAAATAATGACTCAAAATGATTTATACAGAATGATTATAACTTGAAAAATAGTTAATCTATGAGTTAAAAAATTGAAGGATGATTTGAAATTAAAAAAATGATTATATCTGGGAGGTAAACATATGAGTCACTTATATGAGTCTTTTTGTTAACTTGAATTTTCCAAAATATCTTTAGATATTACACATACATTTGATTTAGAAATTTATTTCAATGCAATTAAAGCATTACATTAAATAGAAAATCAATACTAATTTGTCTTCCTCCTTATTCCGGTAAGAATGTTGGAAGATACTTCCAAGGAAATAAGAAAATTCAAATCAGAATAGACATTATAGGGATCTCATATATTAAACCCTTCAGAGGAACTATTCTGTGCCAGGAAAAATAAGAAATACTTTTCTCCCTCAATGAATTGTGATCTTGATCCTGTGTGGTGGGTGATTTAATTATCACCATTTTGCACAGGGTACCAAGAAAGGCAGAAACATGCTCAGATGTCAAGTGTGGTAGAAATTTGAACCCAGCGGTCCAGCTCCTGAGCACTATACTTAGAAACCATGCTATGCAGGCTCTCTTTGGCCTCTGAAGTGAGAGGATCCTTGCATATCATTAGTACCAATCAATGCTTGTTAGAAAAAAGTAGGAGAGGTTGTGATTTACTAAATCCCACATGGCAAATTATCCAATAGGTAAACAAAGTGATATCCTTTACAGATTGCAATTTACAAACCTTAAAGATTAAAATAAATGCAAATAATCCTAGCTTGTCTGCTTAATTTTGTCCCTGATATTCAATTTTTCTTTTTCCATCTTCTTAGGATCTATGTAAGGGAAAGACACATTTCTGTGTTCTGTAGGGAGAATTTACATCCCTGAAATCCAAGGACTAGCAAATCTTAAGCTCTTTCTTCTTGGTTCCATTAGAGAGCTATATATCAACCCAGGTAAGGCAAAGTGTGTTTATCAAAGCACCTACCAGGTGTGGAACCATTTCCGGTTTTGTAGAACAGCAGACTCCAACAGAACTCTCTGCACTAGAGGGGAACAGTGTTAAGAGTCAAAACAAAACACACCCACTTGCCAACATCAAGAAAGAAGCTCTGTGTGTGCTTATCTTCTAATCTATCATGAAGTCCAAAATAAACTCCAGGCTTCCTCATCACATCTGATGTAGATTCCAAGAGAGTCAGATCTCTGTTGGGAGAGAATTATTGGGAAAGCTCTACACCAAATAAGTGGGCTAAATGACAAGAGAAGATTCCACAAAACTATCCCCCTGAGCTACTGCAGCTTAGTCATGCCTAATTTTTCAGTGTGCTATTTAGAGGTTTCTGGACCCATCTTCATGTGAAGAAAAGGGAAGGAAATGAGGTCCCTATCAAACTGTGAAAATGACAGGGCCCAGTGAGAGTGCCATAAGAATCATGAAGATGAATTACCTCCCCACTTGGCACTGAAGCCTCAGCCTGCAGTAAAAGGGCAGCAAGATGTCTGTCTTCTCTAAAGGAACCAGACTCCCAGAGATCCAGTTCAGATTAAACATCAGAAATAAATGACAACCAACAAAATCTAAAGCTGTGATGAAGGCAAATAAAACCTGGGATGCATGCAGAGCTTAGAGGAGGAAAAGCACTTCTGCCTTCTACATGAAAGGTATCACCCCTGGATACACCAGGTTGTAAAATTCACAACTTAAAGCAAGAAACTTGTATTTAAAAGCCTAACCTCAAAACTGAGAGTTGAATTACTAATCCCAATGTAAGTAAATAGAAGGAAAATAAGTGACTCACTTAAAGTGTACAGACAGGATTTTTGTTTGGTTTTTAACCTATTCAAAAGTGGGAATAAGTATAAGGTATGTTAGGAACAGTTTCTTTCACTATTTAAGATTGAAATGTTCTCAAATCCAACTATTTAGATTCATTTTAGATATATACACTTCATTGAGACTGAAAAAAAAAAGAGGGGAATGATTTACAACAAACCCACCAAGATGGCAAAAACCCAAAAACAAACAAGAAAAATCCCCCCAAATGACTGGTGATACCAAGCTACCAAACAAAGGCTAGAATGTTGGACAGCCAGAACACTTACACATGGCAAATGGAGTGTAAAATGTTGCAACTACTTGGAAACTGGTTGGCAGTTTCTCATAGAATTAAGTGTAACATTGTTATGACCCAGCAATTCCACTCTGATCTGTGTATCTAAGAGAAATGAGCACAGATGTCCACAGACATACTCAACTGTGCAAAGCATCTTTATTCATAATAACCCCAAATTGGAAGCAACTCAAATGTACATCAACAAGAAACTGGATCAATAAACTACGACATACCTATACAACAGAAGACTTGTCAGCAATTTAAAAAAATGAGTTACATTAACATATAAAATAACATGGGAGCAGCTCATAGACATACAAATGAAAGAAACTAAGACTTGAAAGAGTTAATATACACTGTATGATTGCACTTATGTAAAGTTCAAGAACAGATGCAATTAACCCTGTTGATAAGAATTAAAAAAGTATTTATCTCTGAGGATGGGGACTTCTGACTGGAAAGGGCAGTAAGAGCGCTTTCTGGGATGATGGAAATGGTCTATAGCTTGACCTGGGTGGTGGTCAAATAGGCACTGCCTGCACATGTAAGATATTATTGAGCTGAACATTTAAGGTGTGTGCCTTTTACTGCATGTACATTATACCTCAATAAAACAATGAACACTGAAAGTATTCATTTTTCTTATTACCTTAAATTTTTAACATTAAATAATTTTATATTTTATGCATCTAAAAGATAATAAAAATCTGTTATAAGAAATATAACAACTTTTAATTTTTGCTAATGAAAGGATAAATATCTTGGATGTAGCTGCAACAATACTCACTGTAGCTGTGTGTGGTTGTGCATGCCTATAATCCCAGCTACTCAGGAGGCTGATGCAGAAGGATGGCTAGTTCAAGGCCAGCCTTAGCAACACAGTGAGACCTTGTCCCAAAATAAAACAGAAAGGGCTGGGATGTAGAATGTGCCTGGCTTCAATCCCCATTAACACCCCCCCACACACACACACAAAGAATGTTCAATGTAAGTTTGTTACAAGTAAAAATCAGAAAAACTAGATTTAAATATTCAATACTAGAGGTCCTGGAGTAATTTATGTTACAACTCTATGCCTCAACTAAATTAAAATGTTGTAGTATTTCCCATAGACATAAAAAGGTAAGATCTAGCAAAAGAAAAGGCTATCCATAACAATATACATATTTGTGCCCTTCCTTAAAGTTTCTATGTTGAAACCCTAATCCCCAGTATATCTTGGAGATGAGGCAGTATTCTTCCGAGCACAGATGCTTCCAGAAGTACCCCAAGAGTAAGGGACACCTCATTATTCTTTAGATAACTTCACATTGCTATGGAGAGACGGCTGATAACTGATTATGAAATGTTCACTAACATAGTATAGCTTGATGATGTACTGAGTTACATACACTATTTGCCTCTCTTCCACTAGTTTTATAGAAATACTAGTTGAGATCAGTAGGGTCTATTCCTTAACATGAGAGAAAATATGAGAAAGTTAATAAAGAAATAAGATACTCTAATATCTCCTAAAGTGAGGAAGGCTAATGAGATGGGTACAACAGAGTTTCTAGAGATACTGTTTCATTTAATCTCTTCTGTCTAAAGGTCTAAACTTTTCTGTTTGTAGGTAATCCATGGTCTCTTTGTACAAATATCAGTTCAATAGCAGGTCTTGAGTTATAGATCTCTATCTAACAGATGATTTTGAAATATTTTTATCTTTGAATAAGATTTCATATTTCATTTGAACTTTCATGGACCTATGAAACATGGCTTAAATCACATTGAAAGTGGCTCAAAGCAAGAAACTTGTAACTATTTAGCAGAGGTGTACACAATCTTACTTTTCTTTATTGAACTTCTCTGAATTACCACTTGTGGATGAATCCTTCTATTACATTTCCTGATCAGTTACAGCGGCTATTTTTGGTATTTGCACTTGATTTGATCATTCTCTTCTTTTGTTTTCTTGTTAAAAGTGTTGGGCACAGATTGGATTATCTGCTCTGTGAACCAGGGTAGCACAACCATGCTTAGGTTATTTGGGCTCCTCTCTAAAAGTCACCTCTTTTTTAACCGCCCAAGTACCTGGTCATTGCTACTATAATGGCCCTCATCACTTACTGCATTCCATTACATGTACTGAACTTTATATATTCTTTCTTCTATACCATAAGCTATAACAGAGTATTCATCTTGATTTTCTATATTTTCTGGTACAGTCCCTTAAACAAAGAAGGTTCTTTGTAAACATATGTAGTATGAGTTATAATTGGTACCTAAATAAAACTTTAAAATGTCTAAAAGTTCATATAGAGACTACTAGAACATCCAATGTGAAATCTCTTTACTGTCAAAAAGTAACCTACAAGATAAGAAATCTATGTTTTCTTATTTGTAACTTAGGGATCTAACAAGGATGGATAGAAAGAAAATATGCTTGAAAAAACTCAAATTTAAAGCAAAATTTCACAATTCGTTTATAAACTTGTATAAACTATAAAATCACTGAGTTTCAATTTTTCTCACTTATAAAAATAGAGGTGTTACTCCATGGAGTATCTGCTAGGATTAAGAGATTATTTATGAAAGGGCCTATACATGTATACACTAGTTTAAGATTTGTAATTCTGCCTCTCCTTCCAATCCTGGCGATATCTTTGTTCTCTTTGTGCATGAAGATAATTTGGCTGAGCAAACATAAATGGTTTTGATATAGTCCCTTTGGAGCAAAAATAATGACACCCAGTGGTACAACTCAAGGGCTGGCTTTGCAATACAGACAATGGATGTCTAAGGTTTGGCACTGCAAACATCATTCTTATGAATGATCTTGTCACTAGCTCATATTAGATCCAACAGAATTATTTGAAAATAAAATATCCTTTCCAAATTTCACACCTCTAATCTAAACATAGACCCAAAGTCACTTTGCAGGTTTTATTTGACTAATATAGGTGACTACATCTAACTGCAACTTCATACCTAAATGGTTGGGTTAAGTATTTACCTAAGTTCCTAAGGGGCCACTGTTTAATATTCCCTTTATAATCTGTTGTGTGCTGAACTGTGACCCCTCAAAATTCATATGTTGAAGCTTTAATTCCCAGTGTAACTATATTTGGAAGCAAGGTTCATTGAAGGAAGTAGTTGAGGTTAATTGAGTTCTTAAGGATGGTGCCCTAATCTGATATGACTGATGTCCTTATAAGAAGAGGAAGACACTGGAAGTATGAGAGTATTCAGGACAGTCCATATGGGGACACAACAGGAGGATGAAGTCTACAAACCAGGAAGAGTGACCATGGACACCTTGATCTTGGACTTTCAGTCTCCAGAACTATGAAAAACTAGTTTCTGTGGCATTCTATTACAGCAGTCCTAAATGAAAGTATTGCATCTAAAGTAGTTCTGTTTGACTGTAGCTAGTCCTGGAAAATTACCATCCCATTCAAATACTGCTTATTAGAGCTGGGTGTAGCAGCACACGCCTGTAATCCCAGAAACTTGGGGAGGCGGAGGCAGGAAAATGGAAAATTTGAGGCTAGCCTCAACAACTTAGTGAGACCCTGTCTCAAAATAAAGAAATAAAAAGGGCTGGGGATGTAGCTCAGGGATAGAGAGCTCCTGGGTTCAATTCTGGTACCACAAAAATACATACATACACACATACATACTGATCATTACAAGTGATTTTTTTTTCTCTTTAAGTTTTTGATACAAATATTTTATTAACATGTAATAATTGTCTATATTTATGGGGTACAATGTGGTACTTTAATACACATACACAATATATGATTTCCATCTCCAGCTGCATGCAATGGTGCAAGCCTGTAATCCTAAGTACTTAGAAGGCTGTGGCAGGAAAATTGCAAGTTTGAGGCCATCCTTAACAACTTAGTGAAAGCTCTGTCTAAAAAAAAGGAAATGGTCTAGGGGTGTTGCTCAGTGGTAGAGGGCCCCTGGGTTCAATCCCCAATACCACAAAATTTATATATGTGTGTGTGTATTATATTATTTATATATATATATATCTCCATATATATAATGGGTCAATTTGAAAACAGTTGCCCCATTGTACTGTAGAACACTAGTTCTTATTACTTCCATCTGTGTTTGGTAGCAATATGTAACCTCTCATTATCTCCCTCTCTTCCCAACCCTTCCCAGATTTCAGTGATCACTACCATACATTCCAATAAACTTTTTAAAAAATATTCATATACGAGAGGGAACATGCAGAATTTGCCTTTCAGAGACTCAGTTATTTCATTTAACATAATGTCTTCCAGTTCCACGCATTTTGCTACAAATAACAGGATATCATCCGTTTTTTTTCCATTTATAAATCACATTTGCCACTGGGCATATATACCACATTGTCTTTATTCATTCACATACTGATCAGCATCTAGGTTGATTCACCTCAGTTACAATATCTATTATCAAAAAGACAAAAAAATAACAAATGCAGCCAGGTGCGGTGGCGCATGCCTATAATCCCAGCACTTTGGGAGCCTGAGACAGGAGAATCGCGAGTTCAAAGCCAGCCTCAGCAATGGCAAGGTGCTAAGCAACTCAGTGAGACCCTGTCTCTACATAAAACACAAAATGGGGCTGGGGATGTGGCTCAGTGGTCGAGAACCCCTGAGTTCAATCTCTGGTACCAAAAAAAAAAAAAAAAACCACAACAAAAAAATAAAAAATGCAAGCAAGGATGTGGAGAAAAGGAACTCCCACACACTGTTGGCGGGTATGTGAATTAGCACGCCACTATGGAGAACAGTGTGGAGGTTCCTCAAGACACTAAAAATAGATCTACTATTTGATCCAGTTAACCCTCTTCTGGGTATATTTAGCCAAAGTAAATAAGATCAGCATATCAAGGAGATGTG
Source organism: Geosciurus inauris (assembly GCA_004024805.1). NCBI lineage: Eukaryota > Metazoa > Chordata > Mammalia > Rodentia > Sciuridae > Geosciurus > Geosciurus inauris. The sequence goes on along the minus strand of PVHX01007310.1, from coordinate 51,757 downwards.
CATGCTCATGTTTGTTGCTGTGCTATTCACAATAACTAAAATAGAGAGCATGTTGAAATATCACAGCCTGAGGGTTCAGGTCTTGGCTTTGCCACTAGTGGCAATGTGGTCTTGGGTTAAGTCACTGAAACTCTTTGTGTCTCAGTTTCCCATATATACAGGTGTCCCTTCCAAATAGAAAATTCTGTGATTTATTTAAATCTGCTCTGATAGTATAAATATGTTTATTGGAGACCAGCAAAAGGACAGGTTATGGCCATCTCAAGAAGAACTGACTCAGACTTCGCATCTACTCTTTTGAACTATTTATTACAAAGTCCTTTTGGTGCTTTCAGTGTCAGGAAACTTCAGGACTACCTTTGCCCAAGACATCCTTGAGTCAGGTTATGTACATTTTCTAAGTCGCAGCTTGTTCATCAGCAAAACAGGCTAGTGATATCTAGGTGCAAGCGTGTTACATGAGGAACGTGAGAGGGGTTGCAGAGTGCCCAGAGTACAGCAGACATTCAATACATGGTTGTTAAATCTGTACCTTTCTGTGTACCCCCACCTTGAGATTCTGGTCATTTGCTTTCCTCTCCCCATCAGTCTAATGATGAAAACCTTGAGACGCTACAGGAATCCTACTATTCTGACCTTCAAACAACAAGGCACCTATGGCTCTGTGACCTGTGGAGCAAAACCACCAAAGGAAGAAGAGAACTATGAGAGTAGTTGTCTTCAGTCCAGTTCCATATGTTGTATAATCCTCTCTAAACTGGAATTACCTTTGTGTCTATAATACTTTATTTTACTTCAACAAATAAATATGTAAGATTTTTCAATGCATCAGTTCCTAAACAAAACTTTAAGGAGATACACAATGTCAGACCAAGATAGGATCTACCTGTGTCTGAAGCTCAGGCAGCTATTCCTCCAACACCTGTGCACATGCACGCATACCTACTGTAGAATATGATGCCAAGATATAATGGACCCATCATGGTGGTGCACACACCTGTAATCCCATTGGCTCAGGAGGCTAAGGCAGGAGGACTGCGAGTTCAAAGCCAGCCTCAGCAAAAGCGAGGTGCTAAGCAACTCAGTGAGACCCTGTCTCTAAATATAATACAAAATAGGGCTGGGGATGTGGCTCAGTGGTTGAGGGCCTCTGAGATCTATCCCTGGTAACCCCTCCCCCCAAAAAAGATAGAATGGGAGATAAATTATGTGCCATAAAAATTGCCTCATCTGTTTTTAATAAGAAGTTGTTACACAGCACTTAGGGAGGCTGAGACAGGAGAATCGCGAGTTCAAAGCCAGCCTCAGCAATGGCGAGGTGCTAAGCAACTCAGTGAGACCCTGTCTCCAAATAAAACACAAAATAGGGCGGGGGTCGGGGCTCAGTGGTCGAGTATTCCTGAGTTCAATCTCCAGTACCAAAAAAAAAGAGAAGTTGTTACAGAAACCTGAGAGTAAAAATTTTGAATAGAAAAAAAGACATGCAGGCATACACAGAAACTTCAGTCAGCCATCTCTTAATTGTCATCATCTCTTAGCGACAGAATCTCCCTTGAAGGTGAATGTGTTTTGATTAAAAATATATTTCTATTGTCCCATATAATTATGTGGTTTTAAAATGCCTATGAATGACAATTCTATTCCTTTATTTTGAAGGGTCTCAGAATGGTCTGTATTTTTCTCAGTTCAAACCTTACTACTATTAAATGAATGATATGTGCTACTTTTCAATTTGAATATAGATTGTTCCTTAGGCTAAAAATATGAAAGGTTAAAGACATTCTACAATACATAAAAAAATTTCAAAATCAAATAGGTTTTTTTTTTGGATATGGTGTATATTTTAGTTTTGTTTTTTTTTACGTGAGGACATTTAAATGATTTTTATATAGTACTATTCAATCAACAGCTCAAAAGCAGCCATTGTCTCAATTGATATTGATTATGATCTTTTGTGTACAGAAAATATATTTAGCTTTCTATTCTTGGAGGATTTCACATTCGGAGAACTGTGTATTTCATTAGTGTTTGTTCTTTTTTTTTTTTTTTGGTATGAAATTTAACCTGAAAAAGTTACATTCATGACAAATTTTCATTTTAAAACTAAAGGAAAATGAAGTATAGTGCTGAACTGCAAGGTTTCCATATCAAGTGGGTCCCTCACTATAGGCAATTTTGCTAAGTCAAATTTCTAAGCTGGCTGTTTGACAAACTTTTAACGTTTCCTGTGCACAAAGTGTTATAGTAGGGAAATATCGGGTCAAGTTGATGAGTTGAACACTTACTCTATTCTCTGAGAGGAAACAAACAAAGTAGAAACTACTCAAAGAATAGTAAAGGTATGGATTTAAGCATTTAAAAATAAGTTTAAAAGTACTTATGCAAGCAGTGCGATTTTATTTTTAAAAAAACTTAACATGGGAAATTGCTTCCATTATAATATCTAGTGTGAAGAGAATTGTGCACAGTTGTCAATATCCATATATTATCACCTCAATTACATAAAAAATCTTGGAGGCATTAGGGAAGATTGAGAAAACACACTAAAATAGATTTTCTATCTATAAATTTGGACTATTTTAAAACAGAACTGCCCTCAAATCTTAAGTGTCTTTATATATTTTTAACTTTTTTAGAATGAAAGTGTATTGTTTTAAAATAATTGTTAAAGTTAAGATAATCATCCTGAATTCTTCTTGTACTTAGAGCAACAATATTAATATCTCATCCACAAATGAGACTTTGATATTATTCCCTCTTCTTAAAATAAAAATAACCAATCCTAGTTTCCATTTTGATTTTGTTCCCTCTTCTCTCTCTTCGGACTTTCTCTCCTCTGTCAGTTCTCTTGCAGCACCCCAACTCTCTCTGTCTCGGCTACAGCCTCTCCATGGGTGATCTCGACCAGCCAATGCTTTGCTTTAAATACCACTGGAGATCTAAGGAATTCCAAGTCTATCTCCAGCCCACTTCTGAGCTCCTTTTTAAAATTTTTTTTTCTATTTGTTCTACTTAGTTATACATGACAGTAGAATGCATTTTGACACATCATACATAAATAGAGCATAACTTCTCACTGTTCTGGTTGTACATGATATAGAATCACACTGGTTGTGTAATCATACATGCACATAGGGTCATAATGCCGAATCACTCTATTATTGTTCCTGCCCCCATCCCCTCCCTTCTCCACCATTCCCCTCTACTCAATCCAAAGTACCTCTTTTCTTCTCTAGCCCATCCCCCCCTTATTGTGAGTCAGCATCCACATATAAGACAAAACATTCATCCCTTGGTTCCTTGGGATTGGCTTATTTTGCTTAGCATGATATTCTCTAGTTCCATCTATTTATTGGCAGATGCCATAATTTCATTCTTCAAGGCTGAGTAATATTCTGTTGTGTGTATATACCACATTTTCTTTATCCATTCATCTGTGGAAGGGCACCTAAGCTGGTTCAATAGTTTAGCTATTGTGCATTGAGCTGCTGTAAACATTGATGTGGCTGCATTACTGTAGTATGCTGATTTTAAGTCCTTTGGGTGTAAATCTAGGAGTGGGATGATTGGGTCAAATGATGGCTCTATTTCAAGTTTTCTGAGGAATCTCCATACTGCTGTCCATGGTGGTTGCATCAATTTGTAGTGCCACCAGCAATGTATGAATGTACCTTTACCCACATCCTCGCCAATATCCACGTTGCATCTTCTAACTTTCATGTCTGTAACAGGCCTCTCACACTGAATGTGGCCAGACAACATTACTGATTTCCTACCTCCTCCTTCTATTAGTCTTTCCTAATCTATACTTCAAATCTTTCACCTTTACAGTAAACGATACCACTAATTTACTTAGTTGCTTATGCTGAGAACTATAAAATATCCTTGATTCCATCCTTTTTCATAACCATCTCATGCACCTCAGTCTATCAGCAAGGCTTCATGCCATTGCTACATATACCCTGAACCCAACACTCACCTTGCTACCCTGGCTTCCACTTTCACAAGACACCATCGTATTGTATCTCAAGTAGATCTATGCAAAGCTATCTACATGTTGTATTCTCTGACCCCATTTGTCCTCATGGTAGCCAGAATGTGGCTTTCAATATGTCATGTCTTTGCTTAAAACCTGCTCTCCATGTCCCACTAGGTATATGACAAAAATCTAAGTCCCAGGTCAGGCACAGTGGCACACCCCTGTAACCCCAGCTCCTTGGGAGGCTGAGGCAGGAGGATTGCAAGTTCAGAGCCAGTTTCAGCAACTTAGCAAGGCCCTAAGCAACTCAGTGAGACCCTGTCTCTAAATAAAATACAAAAAGGGGTTGGCGATGTGGCTCAGTGGTTGAGTGCCCCTGGGTTCAATCCCTGGTGTCCCACCGCCCCCCGAAAAAAATCTATGCCCCAGATTATGGCTGTCATGGATCTGGACCCCTCTGACTCCTCAATCTCATTTTTTTCCTACTCCCTCTGAGCTTCAAAATTTACTGATCTTCCGTGCTTCCTCAGCTACATCAAACAATTTGGAATTTTTGTTCCTACTGCCTACAAAGCTCTCTCCAAGGTCTGCTTCCACCAGTGATCCTTCCTCTTCTACTCAGACCAAACCAGACCTAAAATTTGTCCCAATTTCTTCATGATGCTCAGCTTGCACCAGGACTGCCAGAGCAGCAGCTGTTTTCAGATCCAACAGCCCTCAAGCAGTCAGGAGTCAGGCTGAGCTGTGCGGCACTTGCGAAGGGAGTTGGCTACTCCCTGCAGTTAGGTCTCCCTTCAGGCATACCCCATCACCCACTAGTAGCTAAACTCTAGATTACACAGCTCAAGGACAAGTTAATGGGCTTTGGCAGAACATGAAAGGAAACAAGAAAGAACAAAGGAAAATGCACTCAAAATAGAAATAGGTAAAATACACACTAGTAGAATTTGTGCCAGCTAAATAAATCAAACCATATTTACATTTCTGTGTTATCTTTAAGGACAAGCAGGAAAGAAGATGCAGTCATTGGAGTACTTCTAAATTTGTTTGAAACTGCATTTAACTTTACCTCTGTGATTCTTGAAATATCAGGATATGGGCATCTATAGAATCAAAAGTGCTGCACATTGGTATGTCGGCTCAGCCTTGGATAAGGTTGATTTACAACCTCCAGGCTGGCCAATCAGGGCCCAGCTGCAGGAGCAACCTAGCCCTAGCAATACACACGTGCGGGGAGCTTTACAGTTCTCAGGGCCAGGTCCACGTTGTCCTCTTGGCTCTGACAGCAACCCCAGATATAGTTTCTCCTGTTTTATAGATAAGGGAACTGATGTCTAAGGATTTTATTCAATTCAACCAAAGACTCAGTTATAAAGGTAAGACCAGACCACGTTCTTTGAATCTTAGTACATTAAAAATTAAATCATGGTGTCTGAAAAAGACAATGCTCTTTAATTAATCCCGGAGACATGCTAGTCCTGGCTTTGTCACCAGTTAGCAAGTGTGGCCTTGAGTGAGTTACCCTATGTTCCCTCAGTTTCCTTGAGTAAAAAAGAAATTCATTAGCTATACCATGGAATTGCTTTAAGAATCAGTGTGAGGCCCTGTATGAGGCATGCTTCTTTTCAAGGCCTGTGTATTTGCTGGGCCTGAGTGTTCTTCCCTTGACATCTATAGCTTTCCCCATTTCCTTCAGGCAACCATTCATATATTTCCATGTTAGAAGGCCTTCACCAACTACTCAAAATAAAACAGTGACCATACCCTCAATCCACACTCTTTATCACCTACCTTGATGGTAGTTAAATGTTTCTTCTTCCTCTGACATATTTATTTGATTTCTTCCCACCAATAGATTGCAAGTTTTATGAAAGTAGGTTTTTTTGTCTACTCCAGGGTTGGTACCCCAGAAGCCTGATACAATGGCTGGCTCATAGTATGTCCTTTAAACACTAACCTAGTAAATGGATTAAAGAACTGAATAAAAAAACTATATGCATGGATGCATTATGATTATCATCATCTAGTCCTGTTTGGTCTGCTTACTATGAGCCAAGTTATACATAGCACTCTTGGCATTAAAATATGTGTCTTCAATCAGGATAAACTTAGCACAGTTTTATATAAGCTAGGAGATGGCAGGACTAGAAAACACATTTAAATGATAGTTACTAGCACATAAGTTTAACAACTTAAATCTTAGGCAAAGCTCTCAAACCTACTTCTATCTTAATTACTAATATCAGAGATGTTAAAACAACTACCACCACCCAGAGTTTCCATGAGTGTGAAAAAAGTCAGAAAGAAAAATTAAAATTTTCCACAAAAAAAGAGACCTCAGAACAGACAGCAAAGAGTTCTTGAGCAACTCAGTGGCCACCTCTGGGAAGGAAAGAAGGGAAAAGGATGGAATGGTGGTGGTGAGTCTTTAGGGGCATCTTTAACATTAAATGAGATAGAGAGAGAGGAGCATGTGTGTACATATGCCAGCAGTATTGGATGTGCTTTTCTATAGGTTTAGACTATTTCATAACTTAAAAAGAAAAGGCAGGAGGATATCTCCATTACAGATAACAGAACTGCCACTTCATCTCCTCAAAGCTGGAAAACACCTTCACCATCCTACAGACCAATCTGCCTCCAAAGCATGAGTACCCTCTCCAGCAGCACCACAGTCGGTCACCTACCTGGCAGTGCTGCTTGGCAGTCAATCCCTGCACCCAACCACAGGGGCTGCCTCCTCCATTTCTGAGTGTTCCAATCTTTTCTTTCCTATTGTCAAGCCCAGGAGCTTCACCCGCAGAAGAGCTCATAGTGGAGAAAAACCAGGAGAGTTATTCAGTTCCTCCTTGTCTTCCTCTAAATGTGCATGCACATGTTTGTGTCAATATTTGGAAACCCTTCACTGAATTGAAACAGCCTCTCTGTTGATTTCCATCCATTGGTCTGTGTGATCTCTAGTCAGTTGCTCAACCTTCTGATTTCACATGGTATCTCATGTGTGAAATAGCAAGTGTGCCCCACTAGTCCTTTCCACCTTAAACATGACCATCTTGTTCAACTCATGCAATAGAAGAGAGAAGCTAACGTAACTACCAATGGCAGATGGTATCTATTTGGTACAGGCTCCCATCAAGCTGGTATTTACATAACTAACACTGCATTTCCAAGTTCCTCATCTTAACAAGAAATTCATAAAACTCAAAAAATTTTAACTGCTTAAGATCTGAGTGAGGTTAAAATAGAGCAGGATTATTTTCCTATATCCTTTAAAACGACCTCTTCCTTTCAATTTTAAACAAAACCAAGGTCCCATATTAGCTTTAATAATTAAATAACTTAAATACCATTTGGCCTTGAGATGGATAGTTGGCTGGATGAGGTTTTATAATGTGTTGCTAGAAAATAAATGCCAAAAAATATGAAATATAGCAAGTGGTGCTCAAAAAATAATTGTTAAAATCTCCTATGACCATTTAACAGTGTATGGGAGTTCACAATTTAGATGAACTTCTGTCCATTTAAAAATCACATGTCTTATTTTAAGTGCATAGTTTACCCAAAGGCATAAACAACAATTTGTTAAAAGCACAAGATGACTTGGAATGGCCCCAGGTACAAGTGAATAAATGTGAGCACAATAGGTTAATGCCACTCAAAGTGAGGCCACAGACCATTCTATCTGGTATTGTTCACACAAAAATTGAACTAAAGCATTTAAAAACTTTAATGGAATATGAACAAAGTAATTTTATGTTAGTTGAATCTGATAATAATTTTTTTAAAAAATATGGACTTGTCTTGTTTCATTTCTTTTTTTAGCAATTCATTTTGTCCTATTTCACTATAGCATTGGTCTAAACAAATTAAAAACAGGTTTATCACTATAGATTTGTCCAGAAGACAATACTGGATGGATTGAGATTTGAGCTTTTTTTTTTTTTTTTGGTACCAGGGATTGAACCCAGGGGTGCTTAACCACTAAGCCATATACCAGCCCATTTACACATTTTATTTAGAGACAGGGTCTCACTGAGTTTCTTAGGGCCCTATAAATTGCTGAGGCTGGCTTTGAACTCATGATCCTCTTGCCTCAGCCTCCCAAGCCACTAGGATTACAGGCATGCTTCACCATGCCCTGTGAAATTGGAGAGATTTGAGCTATTTTAATTTATATAATATCATCTTTGCAACCCTGAGTTATATGCCCAATTTTAATGCTGCCAATACCAATAATGCCAGGAGACTAAGTGTGATTACAGAATCATTAAATTTTTTTGAAAGTCATGCTATCTTAAAAGAAGCTGAACAGGAGGAAGTCCATTAAGTGGATTCTAGCAAAAAGTAGCAGTTTGACTGTTCCATTTATTTATTCACTGGCCAAATAAGAATTATTTCCTCTTTGCTGAGCGGCCACAGCCCTAGAAACATCAGCAAGGACCACTTTAAAAAGAATGGATTATTTTTGTGAGTATCCAGGATTAACACCGAAAACAGAGCGTCTGTAACCCCATTGAGAACCATAATTCAGGTATGCTGAGAGGAAGGGGAGGAAAGGCCATAAGGCAATTAGATTTCAAGGGGAATTTTTTAAACAGTCAATTTGAAAAGTGAATTGCTTTGCTATGATATGTAATTTCCATGTTTAACCTCATGTTTTAAAGACATCAATTAAAAACAATGAGAGATGAAATCTTTATAGTCTTTGGAAAAACCCTGCTGCCACCTTGCTTCGCATCTGAATAATCTCAAGAAACCACGACCAAGGAAGGGGAAATGGGGTAAAGAGGTTGCCAGGGTATGGAGAAAGATCATTTCTCCAGGGAATGGTGGGAAGGTTTGAGGATGTGGGGAAGGATTTGATAGGCAGGGAGATCCCTCCCTTTCCTCTGTTGCACCTTGTTTTTATACCCCTGTGTCATTCTTCAGCAATTCAGGCTTTCTGAGCCTTAAACAAATTATGCATCATCTTTTACTGCCATTTGATGATAGATATTAAAGTTGGTATCAGAAAAAAATGCCACTGTGATATGAGAAATGAAGTTATTTAAAATTAATTTCTCATGGATTTTATCTCACAGGTACCTTCATCTCTGGTGGCTGAGGTCGACATATTTCAAATTAATCATTTGTCATCCCAGGATTATCTTCCAAGTTTTGGTCAGAAAATATATTTTAAAGTGGTTGTTGGTTGTGCTTGTTTTTTAGTATGACAGATTAGTCCCACTTTGTTATTATATGCATCGCGCCATCTTACCCATTTTCAATCACAAGACTGAGATGTGATATTTGAATTTTAAAGGGATAGCTTTTTGTTTTCTTTTTTTAAATGAACTTCAAAATGTTACTAATGCAATTATTTCTGTACTGTCCTTAATAAGTCAAAAGAAGAAAAATCAATCATCTTGTGACAATAACCAACCTTCAAAGACAGGCTGACTATATTGCTCTCCCGCTTCCTACCTCAATTAAGAGAGCACATGTGACTATCCTGTGTGCCAGGGCCCCAGGGATACAGGCTTCCCACCCCCATTAGCCCTGGTGTAGATATGTTCGCTCTCCTCAGATGTTTATCCTTTCCCTCGCCTATCTATTGTCACAAAGACTTCCCTTTTTAAACTTCTGCATTTTAAATTCACATTAGAAGAGTGATGTATGAATAATTTTCTGATGGAGATTTGTAATGATGGATCAAGATTTATGAGCTTGCATGATAGCATTTCAATATTTCACTCATATGTTTCCAAAGGATGTAGCTCTTAGCTTAACAGTTTTCACTCATTTTTAGCAAATTATTTTCTTGACTGTTTCAAATATACAAGTGCCAGGCAGCAGGATTTCTGTGAAGCAAAACATTAGTCTCCCTCAGCTTTCACCATTATTATCCAAAGTTATTTATCATGGAGTTTGGGTCAACACTGTCTTTTTCAAGGAGGCAAGAGAGGCATCACAGGTGAGGACAATTTTTCATGTTTACAGAGCTTAACAAAAACACACAATTGCATTTCACATCATTGCTGTCTGTAGGGGTCAGCCCTGGAGCTCTTGGAGTCCCTGTAACAACCTCAACATAGAGATAGAACAAAAATTACTACACTGAGATAAAAGTACAAATGAGATGGCTTTGCAAATCCTTTCATTTCAACTATGGTTCAGAACTCTACTCTGACCTAATTCCTCCTGGTAATGGTAGAAGTGAGGTTTCCAAGAGCCATCACTCTGGAAGCTCTACACAGACTCTATACACATACTAAAGAGTTCAGATTCCTTCACTACGAAAACAAGAGACAGCTATTACTATTATTCTTACCATTACTATTGTGACTACTGTTAGTATTGTATTTCATCTTAAGCCACCACCATAAGGCACTGGTTCTTAATTACCAAGAGCAACCCATTAGGCAAATCATTTGGATTTTTAATATAGTCCAGTAAGAAGCCCAAGAACCATACTTTAAGAAATAAGGTCTCTAGGGGTCAAGGGTCCTAGGGGTCATCTGGGAAGTGCTTAATTTTGGTGGCATTCTAAATCAGACCTATGCTACTTCCCAGGGTCATCCTGTCATATATAAATGGGTTGATATAGAGCCATCCCTGATTTAAGAACAAATGAGAAAAAGTCTTCTCAGGAAGCATAGCACAAGGATACTAGAGAAGGAGGAAGAAAATGCAATGTAACCCTGGTATACTCAGTCATTCCTGGGGAGTTAAGGAGTTGAGCAGAGAAGTTAATACCAAAATCTCTGTTTAGCAATATTACTAATCATAGCAACTCTTATGATGATTTTGTAGAAAAACACTTTACCACTAGAAATGAAAGGAAAACTTGAGAGAAAGATGACAAAATGGTTTGAGTGAAAGTATCCTTAGTTCCTATATTTTAACAAGGTAATGGCAACCCACATGGAAACAGAGGCTTATGACACATTCTTCACTGCAAAGGACTGAGAGAAAAGGCTGTTGCCAGCACAGCAGGTTCCAAATGTGCAGCAGAGCTTCAGCAAGAACCTGCCCAGGCCCAGGAGCATCCTAAGCACCCAAATATAATCTCTTGGGGATTCACATTAGAAATTAAACGCATCGCCATGCTGGAGAAACTGGATTTCACATGCAAGAGAATAAAGCTGGACACCTACCTCATACTGTATACAAAAATTAACCCAGAATGAATCACAGACCTAAACAAATGATGAAGAGATGAAACTTAAAATCTTAGAAAAAGACACAGACATTAACCTTTGTGGCTACAGATTAGTTTCTTGGATATGACACTGTAAGCACAAGAGATAAAAATTAATTAGACTTCATCAAAATTAAAAACTTTGAAGACATCTTACAGAATGGGAGAAGATATTTACTAACCACATATCTGATAAAGGTCTTATATCCAGAATGTATAAAGAAAAAAATATTAAAAAGATAAGTAATTCAATTTAAAAAAGTGGACATAGGACATGAATAGATATTTCTACAAAGAAAATATACAAATGGCTAATGAGTGCATGAAAAGATGCTTAATGTCATTATGAAAATGCAAATCAAAACAGTGAGAGGCCATAGGATATCAAATCAAAAGGACGACATTGGTAAGGATGTAGAGAAATGGAAATACTGCTGTTGGGGAAGGTAAAGAGGTGCAGCCACTTAGAAAACTGGCAGTTCCTCCAAAAGTTATCCGTACAGTTACCATATGACCCAGCAATTTGACTTCCGGGTAAATACTCAAGAAGAATGAAGACATATGTCAACGCAATGATTTGATACCATTGTTCATAGCAGCATTACCCATAAAAGCCAACAAGTAGAAACTACCCTGTATTAGTTTTCTATTGCAGCTGTAACTAATTACCATAAACTGAAACAATACAAATTTATATTACAGTTCTTCAGGTCTCACTGCATGTTTTTTGTAGCTCCTAAACTCCACCTGCATTCCTCGACCCATGGTCCCCTTCCCCCACCTTCAAAGCCAGCAATGATGCATCTCTTTGATCCTTTTTCCACAGGTGCATTTCTCTTTGTCCACAGATGCAAAAGGCTCTCCACCTTTATAGACTCATATGATTAGAGGAGGCCCACTAGATAATCCAGCATAATCCCTTTAAATAGTGGTCTGCTTATTTAAAGACATCTGCAGTTTCTTTTGCCATGCAAAGTAAATTATATCATAGTTCTGAGATTAGGACTTGGTCATTTTAGGGAATCATTATTCTGCCTGCCACAAACTCATATATCTAGATTGGCTGATAGATAAATAAAATGTAGTTTATTCATATAATTAACAAGTTATTATTCTGCAATAAAAATGAATAAAGTACTGATACATACTACAACATGGATGACCTTTTAGAACATTATACCAAGTGCAAGAAGCCAATCACAAAAGACTATGTGATTTCATATATATGACACGTCCATAATTGGTGAATCCATAGTGATAAAAATAGATTATAATAGCTTTCAAGGGCTGGGGGTAGGGTGTATATGATAACAGGTGTGCCTTTTTGTGTATATGGGAGGGAGAGTATATATGTAAAAAAGTAGTGAAGTTTGCACAAGTCCATGGATATACTAACAACACTGAATTATATACTCTAAATGGTTGAATTCTATGTATATGAATTATATTTAATAAAGCTATTCTTCCAGTAGATGAGGCTAAGAGGACACAGGAATAGCTCATGGTGGTTTTACTTAAATCTGGATTACATTTTAATTAAAATACAATACAAACCTAAAATCATTATTGAAGGAGCTTGAATTATGGGGTGTTCATGACATAAGGAAGACACTGACATTCATAAGATTCACGAAAACATTCAATTTTAAAAAGGTGATTATTCTTCAAAACAAAAAGTTAATTGCAATCAGGAATGTCTGACAAAGGGAAAAATCTTTGTCGATTTGGTGAAATGGAAGAAGGGGGGAAAGCTTTCCTTTAACAAAATACTCTAGAACTGACAGCCTAACAGGTAGGTTAGCAATGACGATTTATCTACTCAAAAATGTTGTACCATGATGGAGACTTAATTGTTGTAATGTTGTACATTGTACAAAAATGTACAAAACGTTGTACAAAATTGTTGTACCATGATGGAGAAGGCATCATTCAGGTGCCTTCCTCTCCCCATTACAGCAGTGTAACAGGTGGCCAGCACACTCTCACCCTAGAACAAGCCCAGAGCACAAAGTGTAGGAAAAGTAACATCGCAGCATATCATGCTTGAGTCACTGATTGCAAATAGCTGCTCTAAACATGGGGCTTCAATTTTTTATCTGTTCTCTTTAGATATACATGGCAGTATAGTGTATTTTGACATATTATACAAACATGGAGTATAACTTATTTTAGTGGCTTCAATTTTATTCTAAACTAAGTTCAAGGGAAGGGAAGTCTTCCCGAGTGCACTGTGAAATACTGAATGCTTTCCAACATTTCATTATTTAAGAAGTACAGTGAACTTTGAATCTACTTTTTATCTCTATGGATTTACCTATTCTGGGCATTTAAAATATATGGAATCACATAGTCTATTGTGATTGGCTTCTTTCACTTAGTATAATGTTCTAAAAGGCCATCCATGCTATAGTATGTATCATTACTTTCATTCCTTTTTATTGAAGAATAACAGCAGATTAATTATATAAATAGACTACTTTTTTGTTTATTCCTCAGTTGATGAACATATGAGTTTGTGGTAGGCAGAATAATGATTCCCAAAAATGTCTGAAGTTTTTGGTATGAGTTTCTATACTGGAGAGGCACAAGAAAAGCAGATGCTTTGAATCTAAGAGTGTGTTAAGATTAAAAACTTATGGCTGTCATGACACAGGCTTTGGGAAACAGGGCTGTCACGCACCTGCGCCTGACTTCCTCCTTCCCCAGGCACCCAGCGCTCAGGGTGAGATGTGTCAGAGCCGTCCTGGTTGTCTGCCTTATGCAACAGGCACAACACAGAGTTCAGCACACTGAGAAATCAGGTACTTTCGGGGCAATTTCTGTCTAAGATGCTTAAAATAATCTCATTACCAGATCTCATTCTGGCATGGGTAACATGATACAGAAACTAGAAGATTGTTTAAAGAGATGGAGGAAAAGTTTCTAGGAAAATTCCCATACAAAAAATACACTAGTAGGGGCTGGGGATGTGGCGCAGTGGTGGAGTTCTCACAGCAGGAATGTGTAGTGTTTCATTTCCTAATTCTTCACAAAAGTTTGAATTTTTTTAAAAATATTTTTTAGATGTTGATGAACATTTATTTTTTATTCATTTATTTATATGCGGTGCTGAGAATCAAATCCAGTGCCTTGCACATGCTAGGCAAGTGCTCTACCACTGAGCCACAACTCTAGCCCCTAAATTTTTTTTTTTTTTTTTTTGGTGGTACTGGGGATGGGACTCAGAGGTGCTCTACCACTGAACTACACCCCTAGCCCTTTTTCAAAGACAGGTTCTTGCTAAGTTGCTGAGTTTGGCCTTGAATTTGTGATCCTCCTGTGTCAGCCTCCTGAGTTTTTGGGATCATAGGTGCATACTACCACACCTGACTAAAACATTTTGGATATTTTGACAACTGAAGAATAAATACATACAAAAAATTTAATTTACCTTTAGGGTTCATCAGATTCTTTTGAGAAAGTTCTTTCTTTTTAGAAAGATTTAAGGAGGATTTTTAAAAATCAAATAATCTTGTCCTTTAGTACTTCAGCTTTAATTCTCCCACTTGGGATCTTAGGATCTAGCAGGAATGATTTTATTCAATCTACAATTTTAACACACCTTTGAATATACTTCACACCTGTGATTCTGCCTCATACTCTTAATTTTCTTTCGTGAAAATAGTGATTTTGTTAATTAAATAAATACTTGTTAGCAGAAACAGCACTGGGAGAAGGTGAGGCACATGTGTAAGCACGTTCCCATGGGTTCTTACCTCCAGATGGTGTGGGTGGCTGATAGGAGTTACTTCATTATACAACTTTATTGCTTACAGTACCCAAGAGTACTTTGACAAAATGTTAGTAATAAGGGAGAAATAGCTACCTAGGTGACAAGATCCAAGATAAGCAAGTTAGGTCAAATTGAAAACTACAGAAGCTTCATTTGCACCCTACCAAAGAATTTAAAGTCAAATAAGAGGAAAAGTTTAATTTTCCAGAATTTTTGATACCTAGAAACCTTAAAATGCTATTGTGACTCCTATATGTAGCTTTCATTCTTTCTAATTTAAAGGAACAGAACATCAAACAGCATCTAGTTGTGTCAATGCACTATAAAACAAACTGATCTTTTCCCCCTTCCTTTTCATTTTTTGTATGTTTAAACTCTCTCAGACACTAGGAAGCTGCTTCTTCTTCTTCTTTTTTTTTTTTTTTTTGGTACTGGGGATTGAACTGAGGGGTACTCAACCACTGAGCCACATCCCCAGCCCTATTTTGTGTTTTATGTAGAGACAGGGTCTCACTGAGTTGCTTAGCGCCTCGCCGTTGCTGAGGTTGGCTTTGAACTTGAGATTCTCCTGTATCAGCTTCCCAAAGTGCTGGGATTACAGGAGCGTGCCACCACGTCCAGCTACTAGAAAACTTCTTCACCTCTCTTTTTTCATAAAATGGTTGTGAAGCTCACCAGCATATTCAGCCCCATCATTCAGAAAACAAAGAACTGGAGCTCAAAACTCAAAACCAATTTGGAGGAAGGTGTGTGAATGTACTCATGTTTGTATATGAAATTGCTTTTTAAAATATGTCTAAGATGTGGCCATTTCTAAAAATAACAAGAGTATCATTCATACTTCATTTTTAATCAATCTTTTCTATTGGTTTAAAAAGAAAATCCTCAACCATTTTAATGTCTGATCAATATTACTTAACATTTTGTCTTTCTCATGTTCTAAAAGTTGAGGGTATTTTTCAGGAGGCCTGGTGAGCCTCCTGCTGATAATAATTCAACTATCCTTTTTTAGTTTGATGAGAATGAGACTCAAGGCTCATGAGCAATTGCACCTGCCTGGCTATGCTCAACAAGACCCAGAACACTTAACTTGAATGGGAAAAATTCTGCTAGCCAGCAAGGCCTCCACCTCATGGAGCCTCAGGAACCCCACTGGACCTTCACAAGTCTGGTTTCCATCTTCCTCTGCTCCCATCTCCAGGGCCTCCTCCAAGTCATGTTCTTCAAGCCCCTAAACCAACTTTGCAGTTTCTTGCTTTTCATATCAATTGTCCAGACATTTAACCTTTCCCAATGTATGATGAATGGTTTGCCAAGCAACTCCTGTTCCCAACTGGAGACTGTCCTTTCTCATGAATTGCAGTGTGTTTCACTTGTTTTTGGGAAACAGGAAAACAAGGTCAGGTATCAGCACTGCATGCCATGATCACCTGACATGATGCAAACCAGGTCTAGTGTGTGCCTGGATGGCTGGCTCCATAACAGACACAGGCACCAAAGGCAAAGATTTGATATTCAGTAAGTCGGGCTTTGGAGTCAGGTATGACCTTTAGTAACCACTACTTTGTATGCAAGTTGTGCAATCTTTTCAAGCCTTGTTTGTATCATCTGTAAAATAGAAATAACTCTTTACCTCACAGGACTATGGTGAGGATTCAAAGAAATATTTGTAAAATTTTAATTAATACAATATAATGTTATCATTTTTCCATGTATAGATAAATGAGTTCAAGTTTGCAATGTTACAAAAAAATACTGTCCTGAACACTCTTTTTCATGTTTCCTCAAGGACATGTCAGTTTCTCTGGAGTATAAATAGTAGCCAATCCCTATCAGCACATCTTAGACCTTTAGATGCTGCTGACAAATAGTTCTTCAAAGCACATTGCAAATAAGTGAACTCACAGATTCTAGGTACTGAGGATCAAACATTTTATTTTATTTTATTTTTTTTTAATATTTTTTTTAGTTGTAGATGGACACAATGTCTTTATTTTATTGCTTTGTATGTGGTGCTGAGGATCGAACCCAGGGCCTCACGCATGCGAGGCAAGCGCTCTACCACTGAGCCACCATCTCAGCCCCTGGATCAAACATTTTAAAGAAGACTAATTCCATTTAGGGCACAAGCAATTACAGGGGCAAAAACAACTAATGTAACAATGGCCAGAAAACACATGTAAGACAATGCCTCAGACGTTCATGAAGTTACCTCCAGTCATGGCGGGCCAAGGGAAGCTCTGACTTGTCCAGTCCTGCAGCTGCCCTGTCCAGGGATGTACCTATAAGAGGGGCCTTGGCATCTTTCCAGTCAAATACTTCTCAGCTCCTTGGGCTGAGTCATTTCTCAGAAACCAGCAATTCCACTTTTAAGGATTAATAAGAGCATAAATATGAATCAATCAAAAGAGCAGCAATTGCTTAATTAATTGACTTTGGGAAAATACGGAATAAGCTTGCATAACAGGCTTTTGAAGTATTTTATAATATGCAAATATCCTCTAGAAATAAATTTTATAATCTCCACCCCTCCCCTACATTAACATGGGAGGGGAGAAGAATTCAACTAAAAGCCAAATTTTCTGGCTTTTGCTTGGAAGTTATCTCACAGCACAAAGAAAAACGCATTTCACATTGACTGCTGCAAATTCCCTAAAATATATTACCTAGAAAACTAGGAAGGGGCAAATGTTTGAGTGGTTGGTAGATGTAAAACAAAGATCGGACGGTATTGTTAAAATGGAAATATTTATGCTGGGAGCACTCTAACATGTTTCCAAATACCTCTGCTCTGCTGGCTGCCTACTTTTATTTAATTTTTGGCCAGGGGATTCATGCTTGGGTCTTTTTACTTTTCTTCTTTGTTTACACAAAGAAGAATTCATCTAATTCCAACCAGTCTAGCAAAGTTCTGGTGGAAAAGAGGAAAGGATCTTGCTAAAGGGAGCAGAACACTAGGGGAATCACAGGAAGGCAATAAAAATTGGGATGAGAAGTGTGGGGCTATTAAGAGAGATGAAAACACTTTCCAAAAGTGTTTCTCTGGATATCCCTGAGCTTGCCACATTGCTCTAACTAATCATATAGAGAGTTTTGTACTATATGGGAACGGCATGGAATTAGTCATTATCAGAGTCTTTAATTTTGGGCAAATAATTTATGATAAGTAGTCGTGATTTCATATATTTATTCCCTGTGATTACTGAGAAAAACATACAGGCCCACCAACTCCATCAGTACACTGCTATCATTGTTTTATGTTTGCTGAAAACATTTGCATCTGTAGTTGAACAGTAAATTTGTAAATAAAAAAGTCAGGAATTATGATTTTAAAATATTTCCAATTGCAGAGGTTAGTAATTTTTCAACTAGAAGAGTTCAGCATAGTGGTTAAGAACAATCATGAAGCCAGGTTACCCAGGTCCCATGCCAGCCTGCAGCTCACGACT
This sequence comes from Geosciurus inauris, assembly GCA_004024805.1. Classification (NCBI taxonomy): domain Eukaryota; kingdom Metazoa; phylum Chordata; class Mammalia; order Rodentia; family Sciuridae; genus Geosciurus; species Geosciurus inauris. The sequence goes on along the minus strand of PVHX01007310.1, from coordinate 33,377 downwards.
GTATGAATGTGGGCGAGTTCCTCACCCTCTGTGAGCATGGCTGCTCATCTATGCAAGGGGAGCAACAACAATACCTGTGTGAGAGGGCTGTCCTAAGGATCAAATGAGTTGAGATATAGGCAATACTGGGGAAAAAACTTGGAGAAGGATGAGGGGGTGCTATATAAGTTTTATCCCCTACTGGTACTTATTTTAAATAAAGTTTCCAATTGCTACTAGCTAAGGTTAGCACCATAATTTCAAAATAATAAAATGGAACTCAAACCTTTTAGTGGACAAAAACAAGTAGAAGCGTGTATATAGCGTTCTCATTAAAAATCAGAGGTGTGGTCAGGCGCACGCCTGTAATCCCAGCAGCTTGGGAGGCTGAGGCAGGGGATCACAAGTTCAAAGCCAGCCTCAGCAACAGCAAGGGGTAAGCAACTCAGTGAGACACTGTCTCTAAATAAAGTACAAAAAAGGGCTGGAGATGTGGCTCAGTAGTTGAGTGCCCCTGAGCTCAATCCCTAGTACCAAAGGGGAGAAAAAAAAATCAGAGGTGTGAAGAGACCATAATGGATGACCACACAGCATTGTTTTTATGCTACAAGTAGGATATGCTGGCACAGTTAGTAAATTAGGCGCTTGTGACTGACTTGTCAAAGGAGGATGTTTCTGAATGCAGTACTCATGTGTTGTGAGGGAGGGAGGCTTCTTTGTGGCTCCCACACTGGTCCACCGTGTTCCACCCTCCTGGCTGAGTGATCCACATTTCCCTCAAATGTTAATCCTGGGCTCTCAGTGGCTGAGGCTGTTGCCTCTGGACTGGGTTAACATCCTTCTGAAATAGAGACGAGTGGAACAAGCAACACTATTTTTTCATGTTATCTATAATTGCCAAAGGCAAAGCATGTTTATGCTCAAAATCCTTTAAGAACCCTAGGAGTGATATTGCCCAGATCTCAATTTGTTGAAAGAGTTTTTGTAACTATCATACTTTGAAATAACCTTTTCTCTAAAGACATCTTCAAAGAGCAGTTTGTTTATTTTATAAATCGCTTCTGACGCTGTCCTTTTCCCTGCTTTTGTGCTGCAATGGACTCCTAGTCTCTATGTCCTTCGTCCAAGGGATGAATTGAAGCCGTGCTCCTTTGGGTGGCATTAGCAGAAATGTCAACCAGATGTGTCTGGGGCTTATTTTTCTTTATTATAGTTCTCCCCTGTCTTCAGTGGGCTATGTTAACATTTGAAGGGAAATATTCCCAAACCTTTGTGTCTGAAACTTTAATGAAAAGGTGTTCTTCTCAGTTTTGGAGAGCAAGCATACAGTCAGTCAGGGATTTAATTCTCATTAATCTTAGTTTACTGCACAGACAGCCTTTGAATTACTTTCTGGTGTCGTTACACCTCTGCACACAGAGGCAAGTGAGTTGAGGGAAGGATGAGGAGACAATAGGAAATTGAAACACAGAGGTGCCCTCAGATGCCCTATCACAAAATAGTCCTCCAGAATTTAGAATAATAAATCCCTAATTAGATGGATCTGTCAGACTTTATCTTTTCACTTTCCTTAGGAAACCAAGCCTAATCAATCTTATCTATCTACATTATTAAAAACTGAAAATATAAAAAACTGTGTACAGTTATATAGGAGGGACAAGAGAGTCTATCCTGCAGCACTAGCATGGAAAGAACTGGAAAACAGGGGGAGACTATTCTAGAATATAGAAAGATTTCAGTGCACCTCTCATTAACCTTACTTCCTGTCAATGTTTCTAAGCAGAGCAGGCATCCCCCCAGTTTGCTTTGTTGTTTTCTTCTCTTAATTTTTGTTTTTATTCTTATCACAGACATATGCTAAGCTGTTCATTTACAATTTTAATAGTGTCTCTACATCATAAAGCCATTATTTCTTCTCCTACTAGCTTATTAGTCTATTAACAACCTCACACTGTGAAAACAAATTAGAATTGGATAACCTACCCAGTTTTGACACCACTTTCCAGCTCTTTAGCAATCGCTTCAGATACTGATAAACCTAAATATAGAAGCAAGAAACACATAGCTAAAATAATTTAGTATCTCAGTGATTAAAGCAGAAGCATGCAATCACTAGCTCAGAGGCTCTGAGCCAGCCTCACAGCTGTGACATCTGATCATTGTTTATTTTGATTTATTCATTCCAAAGGTACTTGAGACCATGCACCCCAGAATTTAAATATTTCTAGTATTCTGGTACATGGGTATTAAAAAGAAAAGATAGTTTTTAGTTTCTTAAAATTCACTGAAAAATACAAACATTCTGAATATCAATCCAGGTGGGTCCCTTGGGTTGGAAATTTCCATTAAAACTCAACACAAGCATTAGATTTAAAAAAAAATAACAGTGTGACATTGCACAGGACCAAGAGATGATGGGAGATATCAGTTCAAAGTTCAAAGGAACAACTACGAAAAACACACCCCTTATGGTTTCAAGCCTCAGCTGAACCAAAGGGAAAAGAGGAGTTAGCTCTCAAATAGCCACATTCTCAGGAGCCTTTCAATCTTCCAGTGCCACTGACATTTAACACTGGGATGGCAAGTACTTTCCATTCCACCTTCCCACACACAATACAGAGCTGGAGCTGCTTTACTTCTAAATTGCTTCAAGATATGAAACACTCCAGCAAAAGGCCAGATTTCTGAAAGTCTCCATAAGCTTATGGCAATGTACAGTCCAAACCATTCCCTTTCTGATACAGTAAACTACTTTGTCTTTTACTAGAGACTGCAGACATTTAAAGTAGTAGTTTGCAGTTCTAAAAAGCATTCATGCCCACGTCGGCAGTTTTAGGATGTTTTATTGTTGAACTTCCAAAGAAGCTAATAAACATCTGTCTGGTTTCCCATTTAGATTTTCAGTACCAAAAGAATACACAGCACAAGCGGAATTTCTTCAAATTAGATATTTATATCAGCCACAAAATTTTATAGACTGCGTCAGCTTTAAAGAGCCTAAGGAGAGAAATGACGTTCTTCCAAGCATGGGCAAGTGACCTCTCCTTCACCCTGGGCATCATTCAATGGACTGGAGTGACCACTCTCAGGAAAAGTTCCATTTAACTTCTTTCCCTTCCTGCCCTGTGATCCTGGCCCTTTGAAAACCAGTCTAGTAAAAGGAGTAGCAGTAACAAATAGGCTTCTAGAGAATCTAGAAAATATGTAGCCACCTAATCACAAAGGAACACTTCATTGCATTTAAGAAAGAACATGGAGGTGTCTCCTAGATGCCAGGCAAAGACTTTCACAGGCACTTCAGCAGACAAATATTCCCCAGGCCATAGGTACAAAAGTGTTTGATTTCATTAGATTTCTTCAAGACTTGCTGTGCTTCTGTGAGCACAGAACTAATCCACTTTGGGAAGTGAAATCCACTTTAAGCTGTGACGTATTCCTCAGATGGCTAATCACATCATTCTGGAAAATCACACCATGACAAATCACACAGAGATAACTTGTCAGATCTCACTGTGTCTGCATTTTCCTACAAATGGGTGGAGGATTTTAATACGTTTTTAATTTGTTCACTGAATATTTTACCCTCGGAAGAAAAGTTACATTTCCCTACAAAAAAATGAAGCCTATCTCTTACAATAGACTTTATCACACATTTCTATGACTGAGGCATTGTGCTAGTTCTGACACAGCCTTTCTGAACAAAAGGTTTCACTGCACATTATATTCTGAAAAGAAATGTTTTTCATGATGACCTGTTAGGGGAAGAAATGCTCTGTGCTTTTTTCTATATGAACTAAATAAATCACTAAATAAGACTTAATATGAACTAAATGTAAGAACTAATTTGGACTAAAGAAGTCACTTCATTATTCTAGTGGTCATGCCGAGTGTAGACTGAAACACTAACCATCACCATCACTTGTGGCTTGTTTTGGTCCACCATCATGGACTGAAAATACTAACAAGAAACTTCCTGCAATGTTCTACTGAGATACAGAGTACAGAAGGATTTATACAATTACAACAGCGTTGAAGAACATGGGCAAGGGTGGAGACGTGTATGCAGGTAACAAGACCAGAGAAGTGGGTTCTTTTATGAGAAAATTTTTAAAAGTTATTCCATGACTATTTTAATAAAAGTAACTCAAAGGAATTATCTGGAAATATAAAAATTAATATGTTCTTGTTTCAGCACGTTCTGTATCTTCAGCCTAACCCTACCAAGATGAAAAAGCTAAATATTAAGAGTTATTACCCATTTTCTTCCTTATTCCTCTGAGCTTCCACAAACCTCCCTGGTAGAGTTAAGCTTCTTTGTTAGAAAAACAAACAAACAAACAAGTTTCAAAGATTCATTCATTCCTCAATTCGTTTCTTCATATTTAAAGAGCACCTACTAGCCAAGTGCGGTGGCTCACACCTGTAATCCCAGCACTTAGGGAGGCGGAGACAGGAGAATTGCGAGTTGAAAGCCACCCTCACCCTCTACTGCGAGGCGCTAAGCAACTCAGTGAGACCCTGTCTCTACATAAAACACAAAATAGGGCTGGGGATGTGGCTCAGTGGTCGAGTACCCCTGAGTTCAATCCTCAGTACCAAAAAATAAAATAAAATAAAGAGCACCTACTGTGTTTCAGGTTCTAGAGTGGAGTTTAGAAGGAACAAAGTCTGAGGCACAGATGATTCTGAAAGTCCCACAACTGGAAACCTCCTAAGGAGCACATGTAAATAGAGATCAAAAGGCCTAGGTGCCGAAACACACATTCGAAGGTCAAGAGGAGTAAGATGGAACAAAGGAGACAGAAAGAATGGCCAATTCAGACATAGTGTCTGCATATACTGAGAAGCTAATCCCTCATCAAAAAGCTTTGGTATTTTCAGGACTATTTTTGTTGCCACTATTATTATGCTTTCTTTTTATTTATTTATTTTTTATAGTCTATACACCTTCACACTTGTGCATTGGGATTACTTTGTCAATCCAAAAACACCACAATGTGTTATCTCTACTAGAATATCTAGCTTCATCAAATACTACAGAATATATGCTCATATGAAAAAATTGTAAAGATAGGTTTACTTAGAAATTTGCAACTGTCTTATATTTTATCAAAATTGGTCATATTCTTTTGATGAAATTACTCATAAAAAACAAAATGTACAGAGTCAAAGTAAAAGAAAATCTTCAGTTCTATGTTGAAGCTTATATTCTGGGGGAAATTAAGTGATTCTCCGAAGGTTACAGAGCAATTTAAGAACAGAAAATTAATAATTATTGAACACCTAGATGAAACAAACACAAAAAGACTAGTATAACAGTAAATATTAGGGGAAAAGAGACCAAAACTGAAGCTGAGACAGACTATAGCAATGTAATACAAACACAATCACACAAAAGACAGTTGATGTCTAAAGAACCCATGGAAGCATAAAAGAATAAGATATATGATAGGAGAAAACCTCAATGAAATAAAAAATACATATTTGATGAAGTATATAGGTTAATATAAAGACATATTCTGGTTAAGCTGTTGAACCTAAAATGTAAAGAAATAATTTTCTAACATTCAGAATGAATAAAAGTGAGTCATTTACCAGTGCAGGGGGTGGGGGATCAGACTGGCTCCAAGATTCTCTCTGAGACAGTGACAGAAGACAATGAAACAACTATAAAGATGCAGGAGGAACAAAGTTCAGACTTAAGTTGCAGAGAGTTCATACGTGAACGAACATAGGGATTATGTGGAGTATTCTCATCACTTCTTGACAATGGTACTGGAAATACCAGAATGAAATCCAGCCTAGCACAAAGACTAAAGATTCCAACTGGAATTTTTAAAGGATCTGGAACAAGCATCAAATCAATTAACATTTGCAACCAAGATTCAACAATTGGAGGAAACATGTTTGAAGAACAGAATGTACATATTATAGTGCCTGACAAATTACAAATAATACAAGTAATAAAAGCCAAGAGGTATAGGAGGATAAACAGGAAGAAGCATAATCATTTGTTTATAAAATCAATAAAGTCATTCTGTAAGACAAAATTCCTAAGGCAAGCTTTCTAAATCTTGATAAAGAACACCAAAGGTTACTTTTAAGAACTTTAATCAAGCATGCCTGTAATCCCAGTAGCTGGGGAGGCTGAGGCAGGAGGATTGCGACTTCAAAGCCAGCCTCAGCAACAGCAAGGTGCTAAGCAACTCAATGAGACCCTGTCTCTAAGTAAAATACAAAATAAGGCTGGGGATGTGGCTCAGTGGTTGAGTGCTCCTGAGTTCAATCTCCAGTACTGCCCCCCACCAAAAAAGAACCTTAATCGACACTGAGCTACTCCCTTTAAAAAAAATCTCAAAAATATTTATTTTTGAAATATAAAATTAATATATTTCACACAGTTCTTAGCTCTCTCAGGGCAATAGGACGGGTGGGAAAAGGGTACAGAAAACCTCTACAGGAAACTGATTTTCCCACAGAGAAACTGGCACCATTTAGAGATGTCTATTACAAAAGCTGGTATTATTCTAATATAGCACTGAATTAGTAAATGAGAAACTAAAAGGCCAGATGTAGGATCATTAAGCATACTCAGCTTCTCACAGCAACAAACCATTTTACCACAACGTATCCTGCAGGGCCTTCTAATTGGAGAAAGATTTTGTTGGGCAACATTTATAATATAGGACTCTCCAAATTACTAAAGAAATGAATTAAGAATAATGGAGAAAAAAAAGTAGAAGATGTAGAAAATAAAAAGTGGGAATGAACTGAAGATGAACTATCAAACAGAAACAGATGAAAAGCAAAATCCAGAGAAAATAAATTCATATACATGGTTCATGTGAAAAACCTCAACAAAAATTAAAAGCCAAACTAAGGCAAAAATAAGAATAATATGAATTTAAACAGAAAAATAAAAGTCGTGGCAACATGTGTGATGAAAGAGTTGGGAGGTGAAGTGAAATGAATAAAATCAGGTTGAAAAGGGCTTTGCATACAAAATAAATATGCTTTCTAAAAATATGTGAGTAAAGGTGTTCACAAAGAGTATAAAATTTCTACTTTCAGAATATACAGTTAACTTGGAATTGAAGAATTATAATAAACTAAAATAGAATTATACTAGATTGCTTTTTGCTTTGATGTCTTTTCTTGAAACCAGAGATTAGCCTCCAAAGCTTTTCTTCTCAGATGTAGTATTGCTCTTGGAAATGGTCATCTTTTCCTGGTGAACACACACCCCAAACAACTTGACATCAACTCATAGAGCAGATAGAAATAATTTGGCAGCTCTCATTCTATCTGCTTTCTCAAGAGAGATCTAGCCTGAGAGTCCAGAACAAACAGGAGAAATATGAGAAAGTGCGTAGAATCACAAAGCACATGTGACCTTCCTTTGGTTTAAAAGTAAAACTTTAAATTGGCTAGGAACAGATGTCTTTGAACTTAGCTTAACTTGTGTGTCTGAAACTGGGGAGCTCCACTGTCTAAAGCCGTGTGTTAGGTCGGAGTCAAAACTCTGAGTCTAGTGGCTTTTTCCATTCCTCTAGGCCCAGACTCGGGCTCAACACTGACCATTTGTCTTCTCAATGCTGTTCTTCCCCTTCCCTGCACCCCACACAGCAAATGTAGCTCACAGGCAAAAGAGCATGGGTGGATTGCTACTTAGGCACTAAGGGGATCCACTGGATGCACAAAAACCAGAGTGGCAAGTTCTTTGTATGCTGTCACCAGTGCTACTTTCTTATAGAAGAGATCACAACTTAGTTTGTAGAAAGATGAAGATATGGAAAATATACCCACAGAGAGAGTGTGAAGGAAAAAAGGTCCACTCATTTTGGGAAGGTCCTGATCTTAGAGATTGGAGTTCATCACACTCAAGTCATCATTGATTATTAAGATGTACTATTACTTATGTAACACTATGTAAGTAAAGAGACTACCAACTGTAACACAATGCTTTTTTATCACACACTTTCATTTTATACTTACTGAAAGAGCTTTTTTAGCCTTGCAGATCATGTTGCTCTGTTTCTAAGCCTTTTTACAAACAATGAACAGCATAATCTTTTTGAAGGCAGTTTACAGGGCAATTACACTCAACCTATCTCAATTGAAGTGATAATATGAGCAGTTATGCACAATCTGCACAGGCAATCACAATTATGTCATGACTACCACCTGACTAATAACAATTTAAAGATGCCACAGATACTAGGACACATCCCAATTTCAGAGGTAGTAAAATGTAAAAACAAAACTTTGTAATATAGTAACTTATGTTACCATATTTTTATCAAAGCTGATACACATTTTTAACATGTTTTACACAGTTAAAAACATGAAGAACTTTAAGCAAATATTTTCTTGGCTGTGCTATCTTTAAATATTATTGTTTCTGACATTAAACTTTATGGTCTGCGTGAGCACATGAATGGAGCCATTTGGTTGAAATAAAAGAAAACTACCTAGTACACTGAAGTTTTCAGAGATTTTGGTAATTACTTTGTTCCCAGTATTCTACGCCTTATGTATGGAAGTCATTTTAGAACTGCCAATCAAAAGTCACCTAATACTTTGCCACTTTGCAAATGCAGCAAGGAACATGCTAATTAGGTGCAAAATTATACATATAAGTTCTGCCTGGTTTTATGTGGGGAAGAAAACAATTCATCTTGTTTATCTATTACCATACACATTGTACGAGACAACAGAAATCACATAAGATATAAGAAAAAAGAAAACAGAACCTGGTATTTGGCTGTTTGAGCAGAAAATGTAGAATATGCCAGGATCACAGCAATGCCTTTACTATAGTTGTTCGTTTTTCTGTGGTTCGTTTTTCTGTGATTCTATCACTGAGCTAGATTTTTTATTTTGAGACAGAGTCTTGCTAAGTTACTGCTGGCATCAAAATTGCGATCCTCCTGCCTCAGTCCCTCAGTCTGCTGGGATTAAGGCATGTGTCACTGTGCCTGGCTTATCACTATTTTTTTAATAGAAGAGAGGTATTAACCAAAATGGATGAGCAGATGAATTCCAGGACAGCTGCCTCATCAGATGCTGTCCCCTGCCCTCTTAAGTTTAGGACTGTTTATCTCCTGATATTTCCTTAATGACTAACCTACATTCATGCAAAGATTTAGCTTTTCATGAAATTCTACTTCTACCCTCTTCAATAATTTATAATACTTGGCTATACTTTATACTTTATTTATGCTAAAAAAAAAGATACTCAAAGGTCCCTGTATGGTGTCCAGTAGACATTGCTCCTCTAATCAATTCTAAGGCTTATAAATCAGTATCTAGACCAAATCCCTGTCCAGATCTGAAGCCCAAAGAAAGCCATTCTTTTGAATTTTAATAACACATGCACATTATCAAGACTAGACTTCATTATAACAAATGATGTTTGAATTTTAAAATATTGTTTATTTGCTCTAATGGGGGCAAGTCCAGTCTAGTCATGCTGGAACAGAGCAGAAAGTATCTCTCTGATGACCCACCCAGGGATCCTAAACATCAAGTACTTTTCCACTGGCCGTACATTCTCATCTGAAAAGTCACTTTGCTGGTTTAAGGCACTTAACACATGTTCAACATGCTCAAATAAGCCCTGTCAGTGGAGATCAAAGAGGAGGGTTGATGTCCACGGGGGAGAAAGAGTGCTTAAGTGGCCAATTCCAGGGAACCAAAAGGTTACCAAAATCCAGAACTAAAAAAGAAATTACGTCAGTAAAAGAGATGAAAAAGCAGAAAAGAAACTCTAACTACATCTTGACATTCCATGAACAGAAATGAACCATACTGCCTTCACTGGCCTTCACCTAAGGGGGTGCAGGTGGTTCTGATCAAGTCAAATACCGAAAGGTTTTGCTGAAGTTACTGAATAACATTTATATCCTTTGGGTTGCTCTGGTGGCCAAGGCAACAGACACCACAACCACAGACCAGGTGGGCCTATGGAATAACAGCGGCTCTTAGTGTCTGGCTGACTTCTATTCTCATTTGGAAAGTCTTTATTCCAACTTTAGATGTTCAGTTAGGCAAGGTGAAAGGCAATGGGTTCCCCTAAAAACAACATATAAATGAAAGATTTCAACAAAAGATTCAATGAGTGTGGTGACACATTTTCTCAGTAATATCTATACTGAGTTACTTCTTCCCTTGCGGTTCTAGTTTTGTTGGCGTAATCTGAGAGGTAAAAACTGGGTTTTTTTTTTGCCTGTTCTATTAATGGTAATGGTCATCATCTCTAAGTTGGACTATCATGATATGCTTATTAAATGCTACTGTGTATTTCATGTGTACTAAATCACCATGTTGAAACACTTGGAGATTCTAGACTGTTACTGTCCAATAGAAATAAAATGTGGACAACACTCATTTTCTAACACTACATTAACAATTAGAAAGAAACAGATGACATAATCATTTTATTTACACCAACATGTAATAAACATAAAAAGGTGACTGCATTATTTTACATTCTTTTAATCATAGAAAAGCTTCAATATCTGGTGTATATTTTAGACTTACAACACAGTTTAATTGGGATAGGTTTTAATTACAACTGCTCAATGACCACATATAGCTAGTGGCACAGTTCTAGACATAGAAAATAACAAAAAGAGTCCTGGTCCACGTTTTTAGCAAGAGGGATTTCATTGCCTATTTTCCCAGTATCTTATTAAGATATTTCTTCATTTACCCCTGTTCTCAACTACCCAGTTCTTTTTTAAAGAAAAAATATATTCACATTTGTATAAAGCTGAAAAAATGATGTAAACTCTACAGACTGACTCTGGAGAGTGGCCTGCCTATGCATCCTGTTGGTGCCTAAAGCAGAACACCCAGCCAAGGTCAAAAAGATGACTTTTACTAGGATGGTTCCCAGTACAAAATATAACAACAGATCTGATAATTTGAAAGAATGAAGAAAGACAGTTGCAGTTTCAAAACTCTTACCTTTCTACGGGCGCAGGTAACTGTAGTCGGGAATATGATTACTGAAAGGGACAGGGCAAAAAAATGCATCTCAGAACTGCAACTATGCAAACTCCACACTCTCACTGAAAGCACTCTGCCAGATGGCAGTTCTGCAGGCAAGTGCATGGTCTTCCACTTCCCTTTATCCTCAGTCTATCACCTGAAGATCTTCATTATTACTCAGCTGGCTTGATGCTGGAAGAACCTTCTTTGACCAGTCAATAGGCTCACTGTAGACTGGTAAGAGCGTCAGGTCTCTTTGTATGCTTGACTTGAATGCAAACCTTTCAAAAATCATTCTTCCTTCCTCTTGCCAAAGCAACTTTCCTTCTCCTAATTCACCCGTCCTCAACCCCAAACAGACCTTTGAGTGGGATCCACTATGGCAATTGAAAAGATGAAAATTCAGCTCTAAAATTTGACAGCACAGCCAGTTTCTTTTGGTATCATTCATGAATTCATCTATTAGTACTGAGCAACTACACTGTGCCAGACACCATGCTAGATACTATGTTTAAGACGGTAAGATATGGGGGCTGGGGTTGTGGCTTGATAGCAGAATGCTTGCCTCGCACATGTGAGGCACTGGGTTCGATCCTTAGCACCACATAAAAACAATAAATAAGCAAAACAAAGATATCATGTCCATCTATAACTAAAAAATATTTTAAAAAGAAGGTAAGATATGATTACTAACTTCAAAATCCTGCCATCCAGTAGGAGAGGAAACATGCCTAAACTGCAGGACATGTGATAAGGGCAATGATCAGGAGGCACAGGATACCTTGTGACTACAGAGGAAGGGCATCACCTAAGACCGAGGGCCTCATGCAGGCACCTGGAAAAAACAACATGTGAAATGAGGTTTGAAACTGACATCAAATTCAGCAGGGTGAAGCCAAGCATAGTAGCTCATGCCTAAAATCTCAGATACTCAAGTGACTGAGACAGAGGATCACGAGGTTGAAACAGCCTAAGCAAATTAGCAAGACCCTTTCTCAGAATAAAAAATAGAAAGGATGGAGGATGTACCTCAGTGGTAGAGTACCCTGGGTCAATTCCAGATAACCCTCTCCAAAAAATTCAGCAGGGTAAGGAAAAAAGGAAATGTAATTAAAGAAGATGAAAAAATATGAAAGTTCATTAATCAATATGGCTGACACTGTATTTGGGGATAAGGGAGAGAATGCCTAGAAATGTGGGTTGGGGTATGAGTAATAAAGCAGCAGGAAGAAACCAGATCATTAGGGGCTTAAAAGTCTAGCTAAAGAATTTTGACTTCTGTCCTGGGGCCAAGAAGAAGCAGACCCTATATCTAACCAGCTATATCAGATCACTGGCACGCATTATCTACCCCAAGAGCCCAGCATCTGTTCTCACTTAGGATCCTCCTTCCTCTCAGGGTTGGGTCAGGTAGCCCTCTACCCGGCCCACCCCCACAGCTACTCCTAGGTGTCTGCTCTTTTCTGCTCCATCCTCTCTCTTCCTTAGTTCTCTCTACTTGATAGAGTACCACCTTATGTACGTAACTCCAAGACCACCAGTAAGAGCATGCCAGAGACTCATACAAGTGAAGCTTCCTTCAGCTTCTGAGGGCCTGTGAGTAACTGGTATAGGGCCTTATACGAGAGTTTCTGGCTGAATACCCACGGGGTGCCATGAGGTGCATCTGTACAAGTTCCTTCTTGGCAAGTCTCACTGGCTGATGTGTTTGCTTCAATCCATTTTGTGTTTGAGAAACTTGAGATTGTGAAGAGATTACCTACTGAGAATATGTTGCTGGGTTAGCAGTCAACTTGTAAAGAATGATTTAATGAGAATGCTGGATGGAGTTTAAGGGAAAATGAAGGGAAAGAGTAAACAGAAGAAAATTAGAAATCAACTCTTTACTAATAGAGCTTATACATTTTTTAGGGGGCGGGGTTACTGGGGATTGAACTCACGGGCACTCGACCATGAGCCACATCCCCAGCCCTATTTTGTATTTTATTTCGAGACAGGGTCTCACTGAGTTGCTTAGTGTCTTGCTTTTGCGGAAGCTGGCTTTGAATTTGTGATCCTCCTGCCTCAGCCTCCCGAGCCATTGGGATTACAGGTAGGCACCACCATGTCTGGCACACTTCTTACATTTCTTTGAGCCCATCAGTGGCAGTCTCAACATGAGCAGTTGAAATGACAGCAAAGGTCAGGTGCTGTTGCAACATACCTATGATCCCAGCTACTTGGGAGGCTGAGACAGGAGGATCACAAATTTGAGGCCACCCTAGGAAACTTAGCAAGACTTTGTCTTAAAATAAAAATTTCAAAAAGCTAGGAATCTAGCTCTGAGGCAGAACACCACTGGGTTAAATTCCCAGTACAGAGAGATGGGGAGAGAGAGGGCACAAAAGCATAAAAGTGGTGACATTTGGGCCTCATTTTTACCTGGGAAAATTAGAACCATATTTCAAAGCAGACTGGATTGCCAAATCCACACTGTCAACAATTCCATCTTGAGATGGCAGAGAACACTGAGCTCAGAATAGCTGAACGGAGGTCACACACAATGGGGAAGATGGGAAGGAGGTTTGTGGTGTGGTTCACCACTTCCGTCCTCACCACCTTCACAACTTCAGGGGCCACACTAGATGGGAGACAGTGTGTTGTTCAGAAAACTGTCAACATGAAGCATAAATGGCAATCTCTCGTATTCCTCTCAAGGATAATGAAATAGCCGCAATCAAATGGCCAATTCTCTTGTCTCCATGTTTTGCCCACTGACAGTTTGATTTTGTATTCAGCATTTATTGAACACAATCGCCTTTGATCTTAGGGCAGGTAGTGCTGTGAAGACCACAAAAAAGAGCAAATCAATTACTCACAAGTGGCAGGCATCCTCACAAAAGATAATGGGGTGATCCATGCCCTTGGGCCCATTCCCAATGCCACAGACCAATATCTAAGTGCATATTGATTTCCAAATTGATTGCAATGTAGCAGAAAAATCAAGATAGGTACACTTACTTGTAGGTAGGCAGAAATGTACCACAGCCCAGGGAAGAAAACAAATGAAAAGAGTCACAAAAACCTCAAGTAAATTAGAATCAGTTCTTGAAGGTGAAATTCCTTTCAGAAAACTTGTATGCTCACTCTCCATGGGCTGGCAGGGTTAATAATGTGCATCTTGCCCAATATTCATTCTCCTCTTCTTAACAGAACCTTGATTTTGGTGGCTGTAGGAAGACCTCATCTCAACCACAGCTAGGGGTGGCTGTGTGACAGAGCATGGGCCATGAAATGGCTCAGAAGTCACCTGGGTTTCTGGGAGAACTCACTGGGAGCAGGCTGTGCCTTTAGCCCTCTGTCCCATCTTTTCCTTCCTGAATAACAGGTGTGACCTCAGGTGATCTACTTCTCTTGCTACCACAAGTAATCAGAATCAGGTAAGGTACACAGAGCTGAAAGAGAGGAGAAACCACCCTGGACTCCTATATGGAAAAAAAAATACTCCTTATTTATTTAAGCCACCGTTTATTCAGGTTTTTCATTAGGTGCAGCTGAACAGAAGCATAGCTGATAAATGATTTATTCTAAATGTTCCATGAGAATCCAATCCTTAAATTTTCACATCTTTCAGTTTTAAATTTTTTATTTCATTCAGTAATTAAATTCTGAGTTCTTCATTAAAAAGTACACTCAATGAAAACTGCCAGGTTTAATACTGAAGAAGGACATTTAAAAACTTAGGGATAATACAAATTAGTTTTTCTTCAGTTCTGAACTGAAAATATTTAGTAAAGTGTACTGCTATGTAATTGGATTATAACATTCAAAAAGGAATAAAAATTGGTCTCAATGGTTAGAAAAATGTCTACATCCTGACCTTTAAATAAATCATTACAAATCTCCAACAGTAGGAGCTCTAGCTTTGACTCTGAAGTACCAAAGAACTGGAAATGAATACATATTTTCTAATTTAAAGAGGGTATTTTGGTGATTCAAAATAGTTACTTAGTTATACAGTCATTAAAATTCATCTATTGCTTTTTTGTGTTAAGCAACAGAATGTTACCCAATGCCTTCCTTTCCCTCCCAAACAGACTGGAAACAGAAATTAGGATTTGGGGATTATTATTTTGTTATTGTTTTGGGTTTTTTTGCTCTGGGGTTTTCCATCTTTCTTTTTCCAGTCAAAATTTAGCTTTTTCCTGGAGACACCCATAGTGTGCAACAGCAATAGGCTGTCAATTCAAGAAACCAAGGAGGGGAAACAGGTTGATGATTTATTTTTTGACAAGCAAAAGTGAGGAACTCTGTTGAGCTCTGTCCTGACACAGGTCTCATCACTTCCTTCAGCATGGCCATGCGGGACACCAAGGAGAGCAGTAAACACTAAAACAATCTTCAACCGAGGCAGGACAGGCTGGGACCTCAGGCAGAGGTAGAGAGACACAGTCAATATTCTCCATGCTTTAAACCCTCCAAGGAGTAAGGCTCTAATTAAAGTTATTTTTAGCCACCTCAGGGTTGCACAGCCGTCGCCCACTGGCATGGGCACACACAGCCAGTGCTTTGCTGGGAGCACATAGGAAGCAGGAGGAGGGTTTCCTTTGAAGCCCCAGTGTTCTCCAGTGAAAACAAGAGTGCCTTGAACAGACCTCGCGGCACTGGGCATTTTGTCACATTCAGATCTAAACAGAAGACACTGGTACTAGATGGGGCTTTGGGACCTTTTTGTGTATTATTATGTGTTTACCTAGGTAAGTTGTGAAACAGTTTTAAACCAAGGCCTTCAGTCCAAGACTCTCTTTGTTACACCAGACTATGAACACTTACAGCATGAAAAAATCACTTATTATGTTCCTCGCCTACTTTTTCCTCTTTTGCTTTTCTCTGTTTATAAGAGAGAGAGAAACAATAGAAGCTATAAACCTCCTCTCTGGTTTTTCCACAGCTTCCAGTCTCGAAGCCTATGCTCCTCTTCTTCATACATCTTGATCTTCTTCCTCCTTAATCACTGTTTCCTTTAACTTTCTTCTCCATCTGTTTTGCATTAGGACACCCCTCCACTGCTTCATGAAGGGAAACTGGAGAGCCTTCTGGGCTGTTATATGGGCACAGGGAGTTGGGAGAGTAGAAAGAGAACTGGGAGCCAGGAGGCGGCATGCATCCTAGCCCTGACTAGGCCACAAGTAAAGGATATGGCCTTGGAGCAGGAGGCTCTTCTAGCTGGGCTCCCACCTCCTACTGGCAACACGAGGGCAGTTGACTCAGTGCTCTCTAAGGTTGATAATTCACTGAGCCACTTACTAAGCAACTACTTCGTGTATGACAGATATGCCTGCAAAGGCTCACAAAATATTAAGGGCCAAAACAATCCTCAAACTTTAGCATGTATAGGATCCAACAATTGTTTAAAAGAAAAATTGTTTAAAAGAAAAGCAGATTCCTGGCTCCTGTTCCCACAGATGTTGGCTTGGCAAGTTTTGTAGTGGACCTAAAAAAATGCTGTTTTCTGAACACCTGACATTTTTCTGACTGGTCAGCCTGCGCACCACACCTGAAAACTGATCCTACAGAGAGGGTGGGTCAGGTCATCACTGCTGCTAAGCCCATAAACAGATGAATGGACCCTTCCTTGAAGGAGTTTCCTATGTTGTAAAATGATAATTTAAAACACAAAGGCAATAATTGACATTTGCCAAACATTAGCTATGAGCTAGGTGTTATTCTAAGAGCTATATATATATTAAAAACATACTAATTCACTGAATCCTTGACAAAAGCAACTTAATTAGAAGTATAATCCAACAACCTCTCCCTAGAATGAGTAACTATGTGATTTTCAGAGACAAATACTGGATTTTGACATAATTAAAATGGCTTAAATGAATACAGTAGAACAATGATGTAGATGGGTTAAAGAATATGATCACAAAATATTTCTCCCAGTGTCGGGTAGGTTGAGACACACCTTCTTAGAGGGAGCACATGGCAAATTAATACTTAGTAGAAAACCAAGACGTTCAATGTCTGAAACCAAAGAAAAATAAATTCAACTATTCTTTCTTTCAACAAATATCTGAGTCTAATACAAATTCATGAGAAAAACAGATAATATGTAACATTAGCACCATTTGTGGGATATTTTTGTATTCTGGGCAGTTTGTGTGAGTTCTTGATGTAGAATGTCTCCCTAAGCTTGTGAGTTGGAAGCATGGTCCTCAATGCAGCGAGGGTCAGGCAGTCATTGCATCATGAGAGCTCTGACCTCATCAGTGAATTGATCCACTTGATGGATTAATCCATTGGTAACTAAATGGACTGTTGGAAGGTGGGACTTAGTTGGAAGAAGTAGGTCAGTGGGGGTGTGACCTGGAAGGGTTTATCTTGTACTTGATGCCTTTCTCTTCCTTTTTCTGCTCCCTGTCATGAACAAGCTGTTTTCCTCTACCCTGCCCTTCCACCATGCTATTCTTGCCTTGGAGCCAGCCAACCATGGACTGAACCTCTGAACCCATAAGCCAAAATAAACTTTTCCTCATCTAAATTGTTCTTGCCAGATATTCTGTTCACAGCAACAAAAAACTGACACAGTGCCATACAATGTAAATATAATAGTACTAGAAATAATCACCCCCAAACACTGTTTTCTGTCAGCACTAAGAATGTAGAAAAAGAGAAAGTGTGAAAGAAGTCCTAGAAAAGAGCCCTAAGATTCTCCAACAAAGAATTAAGGCACAAGAGCTCTGCAATGAGATAAAAACAAAAACAAGCAACAGGGAAAAATATAACTAGGAGAGAATATAACATGTCTGATGCCACAGGAGAAACGATTTAAGACAGAGAGTGTAGACTGTATTGAGTGCTCCTGACAGATGAAGAGGGAAGAGGATGGGAAAGGCAGCTATTTGGTTACATGGCACAGGAGATCCTGGTGACCACTTCAAAAGTAAGAGTTGAGTGGGGGATGGTGGGGGCCAATCTCAACCAGACTGAAGTGGGCCTGCAGGTGAAGGAGGGACTAGTGATGCCCACAGCAAATGCAGGCATCTCCCCAACAAAGGCAGGCTAAGGAGAGAAGTTGTCAGGGGGCCCATCTATCAGTAAATGTCTCCCCAAATAAATTAATCTTGATTGACAAGGTGAGACAGGTCTTCTGAAACAGAAAGCAAAGGAGAGGAATAATACTAATAAAGAGCTCCTTATGTGATTTGCGGTTTTCTGCTTTGCTGGGACCAAACTGGTTAGAGTATGAAGCTGTGGCTTATGCTCAAACATAAACACTGACAGCCACAATGGGAGCAACCCACAGAAGGGAACATAGATGGCTTTCTGAAGAAAATAAGGACCAAGGAGCACAATGCGGTGACAGAGACAGCAATGGAGAAGTAAATGTGAAAATCCAGAACAATTTCAACAGAATGCCAGGAGGCATAGCACACATATTCCTGAGAATGACATGCACAGACCAATTACCAGCAAGAACAGTCACTGCCAGTGATAGTGGAGGAAGCCCAGAATGGAAGGAAGAGGGAAGGGCATCATTCACATATCAGCCCCACAAAAGTGACATTTCTATCAACAAAACTTTCATTCTTAGATACTGAGCATTCTTTATACCTGGGGGAAACTGACTGTAAATAAAGATTGGGGAATGGGCTGTTCAACCGAATGATAAATAGGCTGTGATTGGATAAGAATATATAATATTATAGCTAGAGTTTAATGCCAAAAAAAGATCCCAAATCCACACATCTTCCATCACCACTTCCAGTCTAAGAAAACACCTTTTTACCACATGCCACTTCTCAAGATGTACTTTTACTTTAGAAGAATCCATACTCAGAAGTACCATCTTGTTCACAGATTGATTCCTGCTTTTAAGAAGATCACTCAGATTTTCACTAGCAATGAATGGCTTCTTAAGTCACATCAGTTTCCAATATGAAAACAAACATGAATACAAAAATTAAATTTCCATATGCAATCTCCTTTGCCCTAGAATTTACTTGTATAGCACTAAGAACTACACCCATGAAAATCAGAGTGACAAAATGTACCAGATCCCAATTCCCTGTGGAGAAAGCAAAATGCCTAAAAAGGACCTACTCTTTGGAATAGCCATAACATTTATAAAGTATTTGTTTTTGGTATTGGGAATTGAACCCAGAGGCCCTTTACCACTGAGCTACATCCCCAATTTTTTTTTTTTTTTTTGAGATAGAGTCTTGTTAAATTTCTTAGGGCCTTGCTAAGTTGCTGAAGCTGGCATTAAACTTGTGATCATTCTGTCTCAGCCTCCTATGTTACTGGGATTACAGAGATATGCCATCGTGCCTGGAAAGATACATTTTTCAACTCATGGTGGGAACAGCTCAAGTGTAAGGGCTTTAGCCAGGCACCATGGCACATGCCTGTGATCCCATGGCTTGGGAAGCTGAGGCCAGAGGAGCCCAAGTTCAAAGCCAGCCTTGGCAACTTAGTGAGACTCTGTCTCTAAATTAAAAATATATATATGAAAAAGGGATGTTAATGTGGTTCAGTGGTTAAGCACCCCTGGGTTTAATCCCTCATACCAAAAAACAAACAAACAAAAAAAAGAGCTTTGTTGAAACTCCTAGACATCGGCATTACCTAGCACCTGGACCCAAAGAACCTCCAAGGCACATTACACTGATCATCAAAGGCCTTGACCTTATGAAATTCTTCACCTGCCTTTCAAAGACCAGGGATCTGATGTTTCACACAAAGAATCTCTGGGAAGTGCCAGGAGCTCAGGCTGTAAGGCAGCATTCAGTAGCCCTGCAGTATGGAGGTGTCTCACTCAGAAAGTCTCTGGTCCCAGTCCAGAAAGGGACCATCTGACATTAAACTTATATAGGTAATTTTCTGAGCTTAGGGAAGTGTTTTAGTCAGCTTTTTCACTGCTGTGACTAAAAGATCTGACCAGACCAATTTTAGGGGAAAAAAGTTTATTTGGGGGCTCATGGTTTCAGAGGTCTTAGTCTTAGGCTGGCTCCATTTCTTGGGGCTCAAGGTGAGGCAGAACATCATGCCAGAAGAGTGTGACAGAGGAAAGCAACTCACATTATGATTAGAAAGCTGAGAGAGACTTCACTCTCCAGATATAAAATATATATCCCATAGCCACGTCCCCAGTGAACCACCTCCTCCAGCCGCACTCTACCTGCCTCCAGCCATCACTCAGTTAATCCCACCAAGGATTAATTCACTGATTAGGTTAAGGTTATAACCCAATTATTTCTCCTCCGAACCTCCTTGCATTGTCTCACATGTGAGCTTTTGGAGGATACCACATCTAAACCATAACAGGAAGTCTCTTGAAATGGAAAAACCAAATGAGAACTGTCTTGACTAGGAACAGAAGACAACATCTCTAACGATTCTTAACCTAATACTTTCATAAGGGCTCTCTTGGATTAAGCCAAGGGCAATACTGTAGGAGTTATCCTTCACAAGTCTCAAAAATTAACAGCAGGTGTTAGAGGAAAAGAGACTATCCTGTCTAGAGTATAACAAAAAAGAATTGTCACTGATTCTGTCACACCTAATTAAGAAAGAGCTAGTGACTGGTTATTAATTATACCCAAACAACATACAGAACCTATGTACTGAAGGACCCGGACTTTTCCCATTTTACAGAATCCTATTCCATACTATGAAAAGGAGAATAAGATCTAGTAGTCATCTAAAAGGATCCTAATTTCTTGGTGCATGTTTTGACACTCAGTGTCCACAGCTGATGACATCAGTGGGGGACAGGAAGCACATAGAGTAGCTGGAAAGATGAAGAAAGAACTAAAAGTAACGATGAGGGAAGAGGCATGAATCCAACTGAACTGGGACTAAATTCAATGGGAAAGAGGCTAGAGTAAGCATCATTAGGGTAAAGGTATTTCATCCTTAATACAAAAGCTGGTTACAGCTGGATACCATATCACACAATGACATCATTTTAACATCTAATATATTTAAAAACACTAGAAGGAGTGTAAAGTGCATAGATTAGAGGCAAGCTTTTTCTCTAATTTGAGCAATGGTTATTATCTCTTCAAAAGTTTAAAGTTTTTTTTTAATCATCATAGTTTCTGAGACACACATGCAGAAACTAAAGAGGTTTCATGGAAGAGCACCAAAGACAACTAAAGAGTTAAACACTAAATGGTCTTGAAAAGAAAGGAGGCAAAAGAAATGATGCTCTAGATGGCTGAGAGTTTTTCCCATAGGAACCAGGGCAAACCACTGCAATATTCTTCATGGTAAGAGACAGGTGCACAACAGAATATAGTTACTAAAAGAGGTAGATTATAAATATTTCTCAGATATAAAATGAATGAGAAAATCGCCTTTAGCCTGGCCCAAATCTTTTCACTAGCATTTCAAATTAATAGGAAGAGTAACACCCGTCAAATTTCAATTGCAAAGATTCATTCAGCAACTCTCCCTACTAAATAAATTGAAATTTAAAATGACCACATTTGTGGAGCTACTGGCACCCCATACAATGCTTGTAACACGGAAAATTGGTACTACCTTTTGGAAATTTGTTTGGTAGTGTATACTGAAGCTTAGAAGGCAAACACTCCTCAACCCAGCTATTCTGTTTCTAACATAGACCTAACAGAAATATGCAGGTATAGTCACTAAAAGATATGTATGTCCCAGAATGTTCACAGCAGAACTCTTTGTAATGACTAAACCCTGGAAAAAGTGTAAGCATCAATCAACATTAGAACAAAATATGGTGGTACCTTTTTACCATGGAATTCCATCGTGCAATGAGAATGATAAAGAGGTGCTACATGCAACAACATGGGCGGCTGAATCTCATGAACAAGGCTAAGAGGAAGAAGACAAGCACTAAATCATATATACCCTAGGATTCCATTTATGGGAAGTTCATGAACAGGCAAACTAAAAGTACGGTGCTAGAAATCAAAATAAAGGTATCCTTGGTCAATATACACTGACGGAGTACCCCTCAGTATCATTAGGGGATTAGTTCCTGGACCCCATGATGATACCAAAATCCAGGAATGCTCAAGTCCCTCACATAAAATGGCACAATATTTGCATATAATCCATGCACATCCTCCTCACTTCAAATCTTTAGATTGCTTATATTACCTAATACAATGTAAATGCCACATAAGTAGTTGTTACAGTGTATTGTTTAGGGAATGATAATGACATGGAAAAAGTCTCTACATGCTTAATGCAGATGCAATAATTTTTTTGCCTGAACATTTGCAACCTCAGATTGATTGAATCTGCAGATGTGGAACCTGCAAATGTTTTGTGTATCTTTATCCTCCAGATTAGGATATGTTGAATTTTTCTAGAGATGCAAGTTTTTTATTGGAATTTAACTTGAAAAATATATTCTCTCTTATAGCCCTAAATGCCCAGCATCTATTATATCACATTGCTTTATCTGTAATTTATGCTCATTTTGTCTAAAATATTTTGTCATTGTCTGATAGAAAAATGTAAAGGTACATAATTATATATTTCCATTTCTTTTTGTCCAATAGCCAGATTGAAGGGGCCATAACTTATTTTCTATATTTTAATTCTTTGCTATTATTAAATGAATTTCATTCTTTGAAAATAAAATACACTATCTGTAAAAACACTTTTACACTTCCTTTGAATTTGTATACATGAGCTATACAGGGGGGAGTTTGGAAAGTTGAGCACTGACTCAGTATATGACATCAAGGAATTTGATGTTGGTATTTTAATTGTATTTTTAAAGTCTTGTCTTTTAAATACATACAGATGGAAATGTAAAAAAATAAAATAATATGATTTAGACAAAAATAATCCAGTGTTGGGGAATGGATGGGAAATTAATGTAATGTGCCTGGCCAGCAGAGTTAACTATAGAAACAACATGGCATTCATCATGCTACACTCTATCACTGCACATTTGCAATTTTTCATACAAAAGATCAACAAATAATAATCACTTAGAAAATCCCACCAAAGCAAACAATAAGCTTATTTCAGGCTTGTAGAGTTTGAAGGGACCTATTTAAATAAATGCACATAAATAATTTTATATGTCAACATACTTACTGTATTTTCACCTACTAATAGCATAGATTCTCTCCCTAAACCTCCATAAAATTCAATGCTAATATATTTCCCAAAGCAAAAACCTGAAGAATGTCAATCCAACATATCATTTCATATTTCTCTTTTAAGTTCTTCTACATCAAACCATATTTTTGAAGTGACAGGATTGTAACTCTTCATGCTCTGCAACCAGCATTTAGTGCTTTGAATCATGAAAATTTAATTCCAACCCCACAATTAAAACTCTCTTTATCATCAGAACAAAATTTCTGGATTTAGATATTTTAAACTATTGTTATTTGTGGAAAAGCTAATACACTAAGTAGCAGATAAGTACCTCATTTCACTAAGCACAGGAGAAAAACAATGGTTCTGTTTTCTCTCTTGGTTTGTTTAATGCTGTCAGCAAATGTTGTCCAACAAGCAAAATTGAAAAAGATGTGACCAAAGGGCATTCCAGCCCAGAGAAGGAAATCACATCAGGAAGTTCTGAGAATAAGGAGATGCCCCACTACATGGGTTTTCTCCAGGCATTTATGAGCATATGCAAATGCTTAATACACAGACATATTCCTGCTTAAATTTCTGATACATCTGTAGTGGAAAGCATGAGGGTGGGAATACCATTTTGAGTGCCTCTCACAGCCTTCCATGGTGCCTCAAGGAAAGAACCTGATATGAATGTCAAAATCCTGGGCATTGATAACATAGCACCTCAGAGGGGAGCAGGCTGTGGCCGGTAGAACAAAGTACCACAAACTGGGTGGCTTAAAATAACACAAGTTTGTTTTCTCACAGTCTTGGAGGCTGGAATTCACTGAGGTGTCTCCAGGCCACACCCTCCAGAAGCTCTAGCAGGGAATTTGTTCCTTGCCCTTCTGGCTTCTGACAGCTGCCAACACTCCTTGGCCTTTGGTTCATCACCCCAGACTTTGTCTGCAACTTCATATCTCCTCTCTGTATGCATCTCCTCCCCCTTTGCCTTTCTTTTATAAAAACACATGATGGCATTTAAGGCCCTGATAATCCAGGCCCTGATAATCTTTTATCTCAAAATCCTTAACTGTACCTGCAAAAGTCACTTTTCTAAAGCTGGTAAAAATTCACAGGACAAGGATGTGAACATAACTTAGGGAGCTGACATCAGCCTCCCACAACATCCCATCACTTGCTCTTTGTCCACTCTGCGTTCTTCCTGTTCTCAAGCTGTCATGCTCTGCCTGTGGGCCCCACCCGGGATACACCTTCCTGCTGCTCCACCCCTTCCCAGAACACCTTGCAACTCATTTTCAACCCTCACATTCCAAGTGATCACTTCCTACTGACAACATCACCTTCTTCTGGTCAGTTTTCCTTCATAGAAATCAACTCAGCATTTTATATCTGATTACATATGTCTCTCTTCCCCCTTGAAATTCCGTGAAAATAATTGATCATGTTTGTTTTGTCCATAGCTTCGAACTGTTGACACTAATAGCTGAGGTCAGCATCTCCTTCAAAATGGACATAGATGGGACCAAGGGCAAGAACGTATGGAGCACATCTGGAATATTACTTGCTGTTCTTGGGTGGGGTGGGGGTGACAGTGCAGAGGATTGGAAGAAGAGAATGAGCTCCTAGGATGGGCTTAGATCCCTGTAAGGGTCACGAATTTGTAAGAAGAAAGAGGTCAGGGAGTTGGTCACTGGCTCTTGGAAATGAAAATGACCAGTACTTTTCCAAGGAAAACAGACCCATCTATCATCTTTGGCGTGTGTTTCAGAGTTACCGACCCTAGGCATGAAAAAGGATCACAGATCCTTAACTAAGGTAAAAATAGGACAAATAAAGTTATTTCAAACCCTAACTGCATTCTAAAGAGGGCGGGTCCTAATGACTAGGGTTGCTTTATTTCCTTTTTGCCTCATGTTAAGATAGATGCGGATAAGCAAAGTGGAGGGGGGCCACTTAAGAAGTCATGAATTACTCTGCATGAGGGAACAGAAAGCTTACTGAAGGGGTAAAGAGGACTCAATTAAGCAGAGCTATATATACTGTTAAAAAGAAGGCTCTGTGGGCACAGTGGTGCACGCTAGAGTCCAAGCCACTCAGCAGGCTGATGCAGGAGACTTGCTGGATCCCAGATGTTTGAGACTAGCCTGGGCAACACAATCAGAATCTATTTAAAAACAAAAAACTTTTCCAGAGAAAAGTCCTTTGAGGTAGCACAGCAGATATTAGGGAATACGTGCTACATTCTTTGCTGCCTTATGTGTTGTGAACACTCTCTTGCACCTCCACAAAGTAACCCTCACTCTGCCCACCCAGCTTGCCAGTGAACCACCCCAAGAGGCAGGCCCAGCAGCACAGATGGGTGTGCACACTGACCTTCGTACAACCACGGTGTTTTAGTCAGCTTTTTCACTGTTGTGACTAGAAGACCTGACCAGAACAATTTGGGGGGAGAAAAAGTGTATTTAGGGGCTCAGAGTTTCAGAGGTCTCAGTCCATAGACAACTGGCTCCATTCCTTGGAGTTCAAGGGGAGGCAGAACATCATGGTTCCTCAGAGTGTGGCTGAGGGAAGTGGCTCATACGAGGATCAGGAGGCAGAGAGACATGTTCCATTCTCCAGATACAAAATATATACCCCAGAGCCACGCTCCCAATGAACTACTTCCTTTAACCATACCCTACCTGCCTCCGATTACCACTCAGTTAATATCCATCAGGAGATTAATTCACTGATTGGATTAAGGCTCTCATAACCCAATCATTTCTCCTCTAACACTTCTTGCACTGTTTCACACATGAGCTTTTGGAGGACATCTAACATCCGAAGTACAACACATGGATATGTTTCAGGCAGCAGGAGCTAGTGAGGAGAGGCTAAGGAGTCTGGATCCCACCACAGTCCAGCACTGGGGAGGACACAGACCATCTTCCCTGTAAAGCAAGGCTTTTCTAAGGCAGTGCAACAGTGATGCCGAGATAAATCAGCATCTGTTGACAGAGGATGACTCTCTGAGGAGTGGGACATAACCTAACACAGCATGAAGTGGCTTTAGGAAGCTCCTGTGTCCATAGTACCGAGTTCAGGCTCTAGAGACCAGAAAGATCTGGTTGTCTGACACTGGGCAAGTAACTGAGCCTCCCTACTACTCTGTTTCCTCATGAAGAAAGGGGGTAATAAGCTTAAATGCCTCTCTAGGAGGATCTGGATAAAGAGTAAATGAGATCATGCATGCAAGCTGCTTAGTCCAATTATTGGCATATAATAGGTGTTCAATTAATGTTGGCTATTTTTACTCTTGTTCCCATCTGAAAGGTCTTCATTGCTCAGCTATTGATCTGTAGAAATTATATTGAACATGGAAGGAAGAGAGTAACTTCCTTAGGGAGGATGCCTGACAGAGTCACCACCTTTGAAAGGACCAAAGGGCTAGTGGGATGCCAGGCTGGCAGATGTTAAAGTGACCGCCTTTTTGCAGGCTGCTGTCCACTTGAGCAGGCAGTCCCATGTCTTCTGCCTAAGCACACACAAGCTGCTCACCCAAGTCCTCTGCTTCAGTTGCCACTGAGCCCCCTAACCTGCTGCAGCTTCATCTGCACTCTACTATGGAGGTGAACAGCTCAAAGCATCTCATTTTTTATTTTTTTTTTGGTCTGACCCATGGGTTCAGACTGCAGGGTGAACTGGTGGCAGGGAACTGTCATTACCAACAATGATTAGGGATATTCAAACCCAAGAGGCAAAGTAAAGTTGTAGCCAAAGCCCTCAGTGAAACTGGCCTGAGCGTAGGCCAGTGATGAGCAGTGGGTGGCTGTGGGGAGGAGGTGAGGGTGCCCTCAGGGCACAGGGCGTCAGCCTGTGGGTGGTTAGGGTAGGGGCCTGCTTCCCTCAGAAATTTCTCCACAGAGACCAGTGCCAGGGCACTGAATGAACTGGACAGACAGACACAAGAGTGGCAGCTTCTAGCCAGGCATGGTGGTGCACGCCTGTAATCCCTGGAGGCTGAGACAGGAAGATCACAAGTTCAAAGCCAGCCTCAGGAAAAGCGAGTCTCTAAGCAATACAGTGAGACCGTGTCTCTAAATAAAATAAAAGAGGACTAGGGATATGGCTCAGTGGTTCAGTGCCCCTGAGTTCAATCCCTGGTACCTACCCCCCCCACCCCCCGCCAAAAAAAGTGTGGCAACTTCTCTTCAACAGTGCCTATGTGCCATGAATAAGCCGGATGAGTCACCTATGTCACCTCTCATCTTTACCGTCACACCAATCAGCTTCAGAGCTGAGGAAACCAATGCACACAGAGAGGAAGTAACTTGCCCAAGATCACACAGCTGATGT
This sequence comes from Geosciurus inauris, assembly GCA_004024805.1. Classification (NCBI taxonomy): domain Eukaryota; kingdom Metazoa; phylum Chordata; class Mammalia; order Rodentia; family Sciuridae; genus Geosciurus; species Geosciurus inauris. Next base: position 5,993 of record PVHX01007310.1, on the reverse strand, counting down.
CTATGTGAGATTCTAATCCAAATCTGTTTGCCCCAGATTTTTTTTTTCTATTGCAGGGCAAACTTTTTTTCTATTGCAGGGCACAGCTACTGACTACTGAGCCCCATACATACCCAAAAGCACAAGAGAGAGCTACATTGTCAACTAGAAGACAATTGGGTAGCAGAACATGAAGACAACATTGCCTACTATGTATTTGCTATGTGAGTCAATGGAATTAAAGGAGAAAATATCACTGCATCTTTGAATAGACTGGATTTCCACAAAAAAGAATAGGCCCTCTGTCAGGAATTCAACACCAGATTACAGAGGCAGGTATAACCACAGCAGAAGGCTTCAACATTGCCTAAAGGAATGCAGGGATGGGTATCCAGTCAGGGACATGGCTGAGACACTACAGGGTAAGTCCTCAGATGAAGATTTTTGCCTTGTAAAGCTTTTAATTGTAGAAGAAAATCCAAATGACTGGCATTAGCTTGCATAAAGAAGGACATGGGGAAAATAAATGATAAACTAGAAATTGGTTTTCATAAATTTCTTTTATATCCCAAAAGCACGTTATCAAACTACAAGGAACTCAAGCTCCTTGGAGACTGGGCACAGGCCTAAGCCATCCTGCGTACACACTGGTGAGAGCTACCCACTGCTATAGGCACCTAATATTTGACATTCCACAAAGACATTTTAAAAACAAGAATTGATGGCATATCAGCTTTTAAAAGAAGAAGACAAAAACATACTCAACAATGAGGCAGGTGTTTGTGTGGTTGTTTTGTTTCTGAAACACACTGATTGACAGTAACTTCCAACCCAAACCTCCACATGTCCACTCACACTGAGGCCAGGGCCAGGGAACTTCAGGTATCAATAGTAACACAGCCACAAAGTAGTTGGGTTGTGGCTCTCACTGTGTTCTTCACTCAAACATACTGCTTTTTAAGTGTGCAGTAGACTTTTGTGATTCCTAAGCTTCCTGACGATGGAGCCACATTTTTGTAGGATTCTGCACTGCTCCCCCACCCCCCCGCCCCTAGCCCTGGCCCACTCTAGTCAGTTACTGAGGTCAGGAGTAGGCCAGGCCCCTAGGCAGGCTCTTTGCTGGTGGCCTCCTTTAGTTCCACACTAAGCCCAAGAGGTCTGAGTCGGCTTCCTGCCGAGGTGGGGAAAGCAGTTCAGGGGGTTTGGCACATTCCATGGCTGAGATGTGAGCAGAGCCATGTGGGGCTCCAGTCATGCTCTCAGCACACACGACCTTCCAGCACACCTAGCAGCATTCATAAGCACCTGGCCTTGCTTTAAATTAAAACTCCACTAGTTTGTCACTGATTCACTCCTCAGGAAAGCTAGATAATTTTCATCTTCAGAACAGACAATTTCACATAGACCAATATGGCAGAGATAAAACTGTGATCCAGAGTCTCATGTGTGCCAGCTCCTAGAACTAGAAACCCTCTTTGGTACCCTGACAGACTTTGGTTCCTCTTGGAGGAATGTACAGTGGCCAAAATATTCTCTTGCCTTTTCCATCTCTGACAGATGACTGAGGACTACCACCAAGAGAAGAATGCTATCAAATGCTTCATGAGGATGATGAAGAAACTACCATGAATTAATAAGCATTCGTTTTATTCTGGAGCCAAGCAAGGCAGTTTATGTACATCGCTTCTGATAGAATTCTTTTAAGCCCTTGAAATAATTCTCCAAGATAGCCATTTAAAATTAGCATTTTATGTAAGTGGAAATTGTGGCTTGAAAAGGCCAAGTGACTCTCTGTGGGCTACACAGATTACACATGTACTAGAAGCAGAAACAGGATTCATGCCCATGCTTTTCTCTGTCCAGAGCCTTTGCTCTGGACACAGGGTTACTTCTGCTGAGTTACCTTGAGCCTACAAATTGAAGACACACAGATTGTACACACAGAACTCTCTCTTGATAGTCATTACTGGGCCGCAGGTTTCCCCCACTTGTTACTCTATGATGACAAAATAAAGCCTCACATCAGAAGGGTCTTCTGCACCAATATAGCACACCTGATTTGCCAGTGTACAGAAAACTATTTCAAAACTTATGAAAATGATGTTTTATCATTCTTAAAAACAAAATTTGAAAGTTCTAGTTGGATTCAAGATACTTATATTAAAAATAGAGTAATCCAAATCATAAATCTAAGTAAATTATTTCAAGCCAAATCTCATTTTTAATACTGATTAGACTGAAGTATTTATAATGCTAACTACACTGTGTAACACCAAGTGCTATATTCTTGAAAGGCTAAGTACCCTCATTCTATTCCTCCCTCTAGGCAATAGTTAAAGTAGTCACAGGGAAATTTAAACTCATTCTTACAGAACTCTCCCCTTGCCTGTGACCTGCAACTATTTCCAGTACAGATTGAAAAGCTCATTTTATGGGGTAGAGGGTTCTTTGCTTCCTTTGACCTCAAACATTCACAGAGCTATAATGCAGCTGAAAATAAAAATCAGATTTTAGAGGGAAAAGAGTTTGAAATATTATGTAGAAAAACCTTAGCAAGAAGATGACTATCATATCATAGTCTTAAAGCTTTTTATCTGGAAGGCTGGCTACATTGTGATTTTTTTAAAACCACATATTTGGAAAGTAAAGGAGGCATTTACAATGCTAAGTGCCTTTGGTGTTAGTAAATTGATTTATGAAAATGAGTAATGCATTTTTCAATAACACTCTTTGTTAAAATTTTAAAAAAACCAGAAGTCATATTAAATTGAGTCAAAGTCCATTTAATAGGCTATTCTCTAAATTCCAGGCTAAAAAAAAAAAGCACTACACAAAGCAGTTGTAAGCAGGAGTTCTTAAATATCAACAACAAGCAAATAAATGTATCTAACAGATACATAAGGAAATCAACACAAAGAACAATGGTCAAAACAGGAAATCCAGACATTTGCCATATGTGTACACCAACTCCAGACATACTCATCTGGGAGAGCACAAAATGGGGGTGACATTTGCTCAGTAAGTGTTCTCAGGGTTGCCACCACCACTGGTTTTACAGGGGCTATCATTTTCTCCAAGTACAAATCCCCCAGGACAGGTGTTCAAATGATACAATAGGCTTTAAAGAGTTTTTGTAAACTATTGTTTCTGTAATATCATCTCAGATCAGTCACTCTGAGGAACTGGGTTTTGAAGAGTGTTGGAGGGGAAAGTAAAAGAGGGCTTTTTCAGTGAGGGGACAGTGGCTGGCCATGACGGCAGGCAGAGTGCCTCTGGCAAGCAGAGGGCATCTACAGCTGGCGGGGGTTGGCCAGGACACCAGGAGTGAGAGCACCACAGACAAGCATGACAGGGTAATCCGTCCTTCCACCTCTGAAATAGATACTCAGAAACCAAGTTCAATCTCAGAGCCATATTATTTCTGAAATAAAAAGGGGGGGATATTTTTAGAAGTTCCAATTTCCATGGAAAAGAGAATATTGTGACTTCTGTCTGTCTTACATAAGTTGTGGCATATTTGAATGTCTTTTGGAGACAGTACAGCAGTCTCCCCTTATCTGCATTTGAGCTTCACGTGGTTTTAGTTAACTATGGTTGAATATCTGTAGTCTGAAAATATTAAATGGTAATTCCAGAATTTATTTGGAATGGTAATTCCAAAATTTATAGGTATTAAATAATTTTATTACAGTATATTGTTATAATTGTTCTAATCATTATTAATTGTTGATATGAATCCCTTACTGCACCTAATTTATAAATTAAATTTTAATATGTATGGGTTCAGTACTATTCCATTTCAGGCGTCCACAAGGCATCTTGGACCGTATCCCTCATGGATAAGGGGACCTACTTTATTTGAATTTAAATTCAAACTATTTCTTTTCTGAAACAGATTGGCATAGCAGTACTATAAGTAAGTAGCCTACCTAGTCCATACATATTAAGTATAGTAACTGGTCAATGAAGAGAAATAACTATGTACAAAAAGGAAAGGCACTAACTCAAACAGAACTGCTCATTCAGGGATCAAGGACTTTTCTGTATCAGCAAGGAATGAGGGTCCCTTGGATGAATCAATAAATGTCAGGTCCAGAAAGGAAATGTAGGTTTCCCTTTCTTAAACAGTACAAAAGACTAAGAAGCTGCAGAACTAAATGAACGAGGCCCGACCTGATGATGGGTACTAAGCAAAGTCACAGATGTTTCCATGCAGTCCAAGTCAAAGCTAAAATTAGAACTGAAACAAATGACTGTCCTGGCCAGATTTCAGGCTCCAGAAGGAGAGGAGACAAGACCTGAAAGGAGAGATATAAAGTATAACAACTGACAAATCATTTGCAACTACTAAATGCTAAGCACTGGGATGGGCCCCTTACCTGTGTTAGGACACCAAGTCAACCAGCAGCTAGCTCTCCACCTTCCAGAAAGCCATGGGATTTGGGGGAAGGCTTGGAGGCAGGGAGTAGGGATGAGGCTAATTGCAGAGGTGGTTATATGCTTACTGCAACTGCATTCATTTTTTATTTTATTTTATTTTTTTGGTACCAGGGATTGAACCCAGGAGTGCTTAACCACTGAGTCACATCCCTACCCTTTTTATTTTATTTTTTATATTTTGAGATGGGGTCTTGCTAAATTACTTAGGGCCTTGCTAAGTTGCTGAGGCTAGCTTTGAACTTGTAACCTCCTGCCTCAGTCTCCAAAGCCCCAGGGATTACAGGTGTGCACTACCATGCCAGTTGAGCAATTGACTTGTAAACCAGAGATTTTGCTAGTCAATTACTATCCACTGGCTGAAAGTTATTAGCATTGTGGCAAAGACTTTCACCTCTTTAGGCTCTATTCCAGGGGTTGCTACTAATTGTGACTGTGCATTTCCTCATTTAAAAAGTTTGAGTATTAATCCCCAATATATGTGTATTTGTAAATTACATGCATGGCTTAGTGTTACAATGTATTATGCTGATTATAAAGTACATATGGAATATTACTCAGTCATAAAAAAGAATGAAATTATGGCATTTACTGGTAAATGAATGAAGCTGGAGAATATGTTAAGTGAAATAAGCCAGCCACAAAAAAACCAAAGGCCAAATGTTTTCTCTGATATGTGGATGCTCACAGTGGTGGGGGAGGGACTAGAAAAGAATAGAGTTACTTTAGATTAGATGCGGGATGGGAAGGAGAATAAGGGTAGGAAGGATAGTAGAATGAATCAGACAATATTACCCTATGTACATATATGACTGCATGACCAGTGAGATTCTGCATCATGTACAACCAGAAAAATAAGAAATTATACTCTATTATGTATAGTGTATCATAGTGCATTCTATTGCCACGTATAACTAAAACTAATTTTTAAAAATTATTTTAAAAAAACAATTACATTTTAAATCTTAAATTGAAGTTTTAATGTTTTCTTCCTTTAACCCAATGGATCAGATGGTATATACCACATCCTTTTTGTCTTTCCCTACAAAACACTTCCACTGGATACTTCCCACTTTTTGTGTCCCCAATTCTAGGAGAAAGTGATAAGAAGAGGGATAGGCCCGCACACTTGGTCTTTATGGCTGAACTCATATCCTTACAACGACTGACCCTTCCAAGAGACAGCTACTTCCTTAATCAGCAACCAACAGGGTCTTCCCAAGCATGGTGCAGTACACATTGCTCTTGCATGCTGATATGAGAAGGGGTGTTAGACAAACACCCTGAAACTCACCTGAGCCACTAACCCATCTCTTCCTCACCTAACCAGAGTTAACCAGAATCAGAAACCAAGTTGGCAGGATGATAGAAACACCTTTTTTTCTTCTTTTGCCTGACTATAGAGGTTCTATGATATTGAGCAAGCCGTTCAATCTTTGGGGGCCTCATTTTTCATACACATATTGCTGTTAGCTTTGAGAATGACTCTGGATTCTTCTACAAATAAAAAGTCTAAGGCCGGGCGCGGTGGCTCAAGCCTGTAATCCCAGCACTTAGGGAGGCTGAGACAGGAGAAT
>PVHX01007309.1:29089-90961 GCA_004024805.1 Geosciurus inauris | reverse complement strand
TGCCCCATCCCTAGACTGGCGGAGCCCTGGCTGAGCCCTAATTAGAAGTATTGAGGAGTTGGTTTTCTCGTGCCGTAGATCTCATGCTTATTGAGAAGCCACCCAGGATTTGATGCAGCCACTCTGGTTATTGTGATTCCTCCCGTATGTCACCACCACCGTCTTTATTTCAGTGATATGAAATCCTCCAAGGAGAATCTGTCCATTCCACTGAAGACTGATAAAGACGCGATTATCAGCAAAGCATTTAAATCATGGGCTTACTATGAATGAATTGTCCAATTTGAAACAAATTACAGTGTGCTCTTAAACACGGCCTTCTGAAATAAAGCTTCCCTGAACTGCAGGCCGTGCCTCAGCTGAAGGAGGCCAGTCCTGGGGTTCCCACTTGGTGAAGGGAAGCCGCAGCTACCCAGTGGGGTCCTCGGGGACCAAGCTGGAACTGGAGAAGCTGCACACCTGGACAGCCCACCGCCCATCCACGCAGGCTGTGGTGTCCTTTCTGCTACCCGCACTCTTCTCCCTCCACTGCCCGTGGACTGCAAGGCAACCTCCAGGCCTGCCCGTCCCTCCAGCAGGCCCTTCACCAGGTGGCCGTACAGTGTCCTCTGCGGATGTATCTGTCTTCTTCCTTTGATTTAATTTCTTCAGGACGATGAAGTGGGACAGCAGGCAGGGGTCCAGCCAGCCCAGCAGAGTCTCTGAGTTTCATTGTACCTTTGGAACTCTGTCTTCCTCGTGGACGTAGCTCCAAACAGGTGTGGCTGAGTCTCCCTGCTCATCTCACAAGGAGGAGGAAAGACACAGGGACTGGGGGTCAGGCTGGCTCAGCCGCCCCGCCTAGCTCACGTGTGAACCCAGGCCAGCCTGGGTCAGCTGGCCCTCGCATGCTCATAGGCTTGTATGCAGTACTAAGCAAGTTTTGATTTCATAGTGACCTGGGCTGCAGAGGCGGCTGGCTGTGCAACAAGACCTCGCTGGTATTTGCATGAACTCGCCTGCTTTGTTTCCTTTTCCAAAGCAGGAAGTTTTATCTGTTCTATCCAGTGTTTTCCCCTAGATTTGCTGAACTCTTAGTAGGGACTCAGAAAATAGTTTTGGATCATGGCATCAATCATTTAATCAGTCGGACTTGGCCATTGAATATCTCCCGTCTTAAAGGTCAATGTTTTGGTCCCTTAGAAAATTAGTGGAAAGTTGTTTTTTTTTTCCTGCAAATGACAGATATTTATCTTTAAGGCTTTGAGGGTTCTCTTGTTATTTGTTACTTCATAGTTTTGTTTTACAACCCTTTAAAATTTAAAATTGTAAAAAAAAAAAAGAAGGAAAGAAAACATCCGTAGCTGGATGGCTGCGCAGAACAGCCCCCAGAGTATGGTTGCCAGCCCCTGCCTAGAGGTCCAGGCTGTGCCTTGGTTGTCCTGCTGAGCATCAGAGCCTCTCCCATGCCACCCAGGTCAACGCTTCACAGAGACTGAGATAGGGTGAGATTTGCTCCCACATTGCTGTGCCAAGGGTTTCTCTGCAGTAGCATTTGCAAAGTCCCCTTCTTGAGCAACTGCACTATGTTAGCACAGACCTGCCGAAAATGGTCGTTTTTGCATTTCTTCCTGATTCACCAGAGGCCCAAGGAGGCCTAAGGCACACAATATCAAGACCTCTTTTCCTTTTATTTTACAACCTGCTCTTTTATTTGCTTTGTTTTAAATTCACCCTTTACCAAATTACTCCATTATATAAATTGCAAAGTGTCTGAATACCTACTGGAAGAGACAGATGTACATAAATAGATCTTTTAAAGAATAATATTTGTAGGGCTGAGATTGTAGCTCAGTGGTAGAGCGCTTGCCTCGAATGCGTGAGGCCCTGGGTTCGATTCTCAGCACCACATACAAACCAATAAAATAAAGACATTGTGTCCAAAAAAAAAATTAAAAAAAAAAAAGAATAATATTTGCAAATTAAGAAGATGTTTATCAAATTGCTTAAGAATTTGCTTGGCTGAAGGTGGATACTTGATAGAAATCTGTTAGACTAAATTTGTTCTCGAAAGCATTGTATTTTATGGAAGGGATTGCTAACTTCACATTAACAGGAAATTTTGTGTTTTAATGTTGCATTTTGAATTTCTTATTATTAAAAAGCATACATTAAAATTAGTAAGTCAAGCATACATTAAATGGTGAGCATTTAACCAGAATCCAGACCTTTTACTGACTAATGCAAGTCCTACTGAGTAATACAAGCTTGCTGGAGAACACTGAGCTCTTAGGTGTGACAAAAAGACACAGAGTTGGAATTATGAAGAAAAAGAAAAGAGGAAAAGAAAGAGATGTTCTCAGCTGAAGGTATCTAAATTTCCTAGGCATGGAACTTCCTTATTAAAACAACTTGCATGGATTCCTCTTCCTGGGTCCCTGTTGCAGAGCAATGGTGTGGAAAGTCAATTATCCAAAGCTGTGATATGGATCTTTATGTCCACTGCTCATTCTCCATGGCCTCCAGAACACCTGCGAAGCCAGCTCCTTGCATGACAGGTCTGACCGTGCCAGAGATTGTCTTGTTCATTCCCAGACTGAACTTTGTTCTGATAACATCCACCACTTCCAATTATTTTAACAAAGATGAAGAAAAATAGTTTCTGTATTGATAATTACATGAAAAATAAAAAACAGCTCCTTTGGAACCAGATTTCGCCTCTTCAGCTACTACCTCTTCCCCCTGCTCCTGAGGCAGCGTCATGGGGACAGACTTCCACAGCTCCCCTTGACTCTGGCATCTCTGTCCTGTCTGCTCCAGGAGCTATTTTCTGACCTGAAGCATGGCTATCTCCGGGCAGCCCCTGCCATGGCCCTCACCCCATCCTCAACTCCTGGGTGTGGCTGTACTGCTCCCCCTGCCCAGGGGCAGCTGGCTGGTCTCTGGCTTTTTACACCACTGCCCACCCCCCACTGGGATGTGCTGCCCCTTTCTTGCCAGGGTAAGACATTTCCTGCTTTCTCTTCCCTCTGCTCAAAATACTTAGAATGATATCCTTTTCTAGATGGACCCAGGGTGACATAAATCAATACTTTTCTTTACTTACACCAGAGGAAATTGAGATGGAAAAAATATAAAAAACATACCTGAAGCCAAGTAAGACACACCTATAATCTCAGTTATTTGGGAAGCTGAGGCTAGAGGATCGAAAGCCAGAGCCCAACCTAAGCAGCTTTACAAGATACTGGTCTCAAAAAATGAAAAGAAAAACACGACAAATGTCTTGCTCTGAATTACAGGCTTTGAAAGTGGAGGAGCCTGTTTCCTGAGCTCCTGCTGATTGAAGGCTGGCTACCTGGGGGCTCTACTCCACCATTGAGGGGCTGGTGCCAGGCTGGGTCTGCTGGTGTTGGGGAAGCCCTGACACTATAATGGGCAAGTGAAGACCAACCCCTGGCTCCAGCTGCAGGCAGGGGATTACACGTTTTGACCTTGTTTCTTGGGGACCAGCAGTGATAATCTTGCTAAACTTGTGTTGACCTTGGCGTGGTAAACCACACCCGATCTGGAGGCCCATAGTTGGTATCAGTGACTGATGGAGCATAAGGCAGGGCAGAAGAGGGCCAATAGGACAGTCTTCTGACAGAAGAGTCTCTGGGCAGCACTTGGAGTGTGCAAGGACTCATCAGAAACACCCCAACAGTAAGTGCTGCCAGTCACGGCACATGCTAACGCTCACAGCATCCCCAGGGACGCGAATCCAGAGTCAGGCTACCAATTTCTGACAATTGCAGATCCAGTTGTTATCTTTCCTTAAAGAAAGCCTCCACAGCCTGCACCCTGCTGCTCCTTCAGAATATTTACTGTTTGGTTAGAACAAGAATACAAGTGCCACACATGCCAACGGGTCACCTCTGATGCTTCTGGAGCATGTCCACCGGAAAGCAATCAATATTGGTTAATAAGCCAGATCAGTGTTATTAGTATTCTTTACAACCTTGGCCTCCTTCATCTTATGTACAGATTGCCTGTGAAAACTTGGGCTGAGATCTTGTCTAGACAATGCCGTACATGGCCACTCAAATTAATAATGTGCCAGAATTATCTTATGCTTAATGCAGCTGGCTTTATATTGACTCTGGAAATTAAATTTACTCCACAATGCTATTGACAGCTGCGTCTCTGGCATATTTAATGGACCTGAGTGAAGATGGGCTGTGTATCCTATGCCTTCAAGCAAAAGGTTGATAACTCATCATTTTCATAAAAAGTGGGAAAGTGCTTTATCTATAATCGTCCCATCTCTCACTAGGCTGAATCAATGTGAGGGGTGTTTGCAATTGGCTGGCCTTGCTCCTGTTCGAAAGCAAAGGGGACCACCCCAGCTGGTCTGTAACAAGAGCTGTTGGTTCATTAAATGCATAGTTCAGGAATCCCCATGCATTGCAAAGGAGTCGTTTTAGTCCCAAAGAGTAAAACTGTGTCCTGTGAATTCAATTGGCACATAATGAAAATTCTCGTGTGTGTGTGTGTGTGTGTGTGTGTGTGTGTGTGTGTGTGTGTTGAAAGTCAAGCCTGGAGACACAGCTTTCCAAGTCAAAAATGGTTTATTTCGGCATCGGGAGTGTTGGCCATGCCAGTTACATCTCTGACTTGGGATAGTGATCCAGTGTAGACCACCTAGTTACTACGAGCTTTCTGTGATGTTGACTGCGGGATCTGATGAATTCAACCTGTCAAGACACACAGACAGGTTTTATGGGTCTTGCCTCTGACTATCCCAGATATATCAACACATCAAATGGAAAAGAAAAACTTTCCTCATTCCTAGAAACCTGCTCTGCCATATACTTGATTTTGAGCTAGCTCTTCATATATTGTGTTTAAAATAATATGATCCAGGGTAGTTTGGGGTCAAAGCTACATGAGCATTGGTGTGTGAGAGAACCAGAGACTTGTTTGCAGAGACAGTTTGGGGTGAGAACATTAGCTCACCTCATGCCTCCACAGCCCCATCTCCCCCTAGTGTTTTTGATCCCTATCTTTGCCTAAAGTCTACATGAGGATGTTGCTGGGCGCTTGTGCTGTGGACACAATGACTTCACAGGTCACAGTAGTGCAGCAGCATGCTGCGATCTCGCCCCGTGAGAAAGGGCAGAGAAGAGCTGTTTGGAAAGACTGCTGGGCCCTGAGGAGTTAGTACCATGCAGGGGGCTCCAAGGTCAACTTCCACTGCCCCTGTACCTTCAGATGGACCATCGGGCCACTGTGCTGTGGCAGGACACAACAGGCTCACAGGTGAGTCGAGGGTAACCAGGCAACAAGAAGAAAACCCCAAGGAGAGTGGTCATAGAACTGCCGAGAGCTTCTGCTGTCAGAACCCAAGAAGGACGTGGTGCTCCGGTGCGAACCGTGTTCTCGGTCCCACCCCTGCCTCCATACCTCGCTGGGCCTGGTTGGTGCCTCTTCCCTACAGATAAGGCTGCAAAACTTCAGGACATCAGCCAGGGGTTCTGTGGATGTATAAATCCTGCAATCACGGCATGCAGGAAACTGAGGGCTTGGTGCGCTGTGATGTGATCTGATGCCCTAGGTGTGGAGGCGAGTGGTGGGGGAGTCGACTCCCTCAGAAGTTTCCCCCATGTGTTCGTCCCCTGGGGCTGCAGCAGCATGAGCCATGTGACTCAAGGCAACAGAAACGTATTCTCTCTCACTTTTCAGAGACTTGAATTCTGAGATCCAGGTGTGGGCAGGTGCGTGCTTGCCCCACGGAGAAGCTTCCTGCTGCGGCTGCGGCTGCTGGCACACCTCAGACTCTGCCTGCCTCATCACAGGCCTTCTTCCTGTCTGTGTCCACATTTTCCTTCTCTTGTAGGACAGCAGTCATGGTACTGGGCCCAACTGAGCCCAGGGAGACTTCTAACCCAATCATATCTGCAAGGACCTTATTTTCAAATAAAGTCACAGCCCCATTGTCAGGAGTTAGGACAGCAGCATATCTTTCAGGTGACCTGACTGGATTCAAAGCCCGTTGCCAAGAGACCTCCAGAAAGATCTGCCTGCCTTTCTAGAATTAGCCAAAGGCATTACACCTCGCCCTGTCTGTGAGCTCCAACTGCATCTCATGAATGTCTGTAGAGCCCCTATTAATTCCCTTGAGATTTTCTCTTGAGCTGTAGGCTTTGTACAAGTGGGTTTTTTTTGTTGTTGTTTTGTTTTTTAAATTTCAAAGTCAAACTTCTGAAGAAGAGGCCATAGGAGTCCCAGTTTACACAGGGGAGGAGTCAGTAGCCACACACACGACCACCCAGGTCCCTCAGGTGGTCAGTATCACCCGTGCAGCGACCTGAACAGCTGGGCAGCTGCATGCAGCAGGCAGGGCACTGACGCCCCCTTGCTTCAGAGGATGTGGTGGCTGGAGGAGGGCAGCTGCCCACTCAGGGCCAGGAAGAGATGCCTTAGAATACTGAGGGCCTGGGACTTCCAGATTCCCCTCTGCTGTCAGTGTTCAGGAACAACTTCTTATAATGGCTTATTTGTAGAAAGATAGAAAATTTCCATAGCCTTCGGCCACTTTCTGCTGGTCACCTTCCATCCCTACAAAACAGGCCTATTGAAATGTGAGAACGAAAGCACCCACCCCACCCGCTTTTCGACATTTGATAGACATTTCGCCTCCCTTGCCAATGCAATTACATTCGTTTAGTAATGAAAATCTCCTGATTGTTCCACAAAGTATGAATCAGGTAACTCACGTATGTTAAGAAATAAAATGATAATAGAATGCCATTTAGTCAATCAGATGAACTTCAAGATAAGAAAACCTCCCAAACAATAATGTTTTATTTTGACACAGTGAGAATGCTTTCTGTGCCAAGTCAAGCACTGATCTTAATACTGGCAATGTTTTATGCCTATCAATAATAACAAAAAAAAGAGGGTGCCTTTGTGATGTAAAATATCCATTGTTCCATCACAGTCTTTTTTCTGATGTGATTTAATTGTCCAAAGTACATGAATTTTTTATAATATTTTGTGAAGAGATCTTCTACAAATAGTGTCCCCTGTGTCCTAACATATGTTGCTATGCTCAGTAATGAAGAATATCGCGGGGTTTTTTTTCTTAGAAGCATTCTTTGTCCCTATCTTCCATATACATGTAGCAGTACCATAATTCAAGTTGAGCAAGAGCACTGCACAGGAATCAAGAGTCATGGACACGCAGGCCTTGTCCTCAGAGAACTTAGAATTGATGGAGTAATGAAGAAAGATCCTCAAGTCAAAGTGGAGGGAGGCACCTGTGCTGCAGGAGGTCAGCCTTAACAGAGCACTAAGGAAATAACCACTGATGGCAAGTGCTGCCAGGGCCAGGCCTGGGCGAGGGGCAGTTCCCAGCCTGTGAAGAAGGAGTACCTGGGGATTGGGGCAGGAGAGTCCAGTGGGCACCCCCTTCCGGGTTGCACCAGTTGTTTGCCAGGGCGCCATGATAGACCTTGAGACTCTGAGGCCACAAAGATGTGATTAGTCACTGGATGGACAGGAGAGGATGGCGTGGAGAACAGAGGCCTGGACCCCAAACCAGGGAGCTTCCGGCAGAACATCAGTGTGTCTTTTTTTGTTGTTGTTCTATTTTTTTTAATTATATTGATTCATTTATTCTACTTAGGTATCCATGAGAGTAGAATGCATTTTGATTCATTGTACACGGATGGAGCACAACTTTTCATTTCTCTGGTTGTGGCACACTCATACATTGCTGGTGGGACTGCAAATTGGCACAACCAATCTGGAAAGCAGTATGGAAATTCCTTAGAAAACTTGGAATGGAATCACCATTTGACCCAGCTATCCCACTCCTTGGTCTATACTCAAAAGATTTAAAAACAGCACACTCCAGTGACACAGCCACTTCAATGTTTATAGCAGCTCAATTCATCAGTGTGTCTTCTTAAGGCTTTTCTTCTTTGTTTTTATTATGCTTTGGTTTGATGCTTTATTTATTGTCGTTAAAGAGAAAGGGGGAAACAAGGCAGACATAAAGAAGAAAATTATTATTATTATTATTTGCCAAACCTTTTGGGATTTTTATAATAAAATCAAACCAAACATTATCCAGTATCATGTGGAACTATTAGTTTGGTGCATCAAAGGTACAGAAGCATCTCAATACGCACAGGGATGTGAAATAGGAAGACGATCAGAGAGAGAAGCTGGTTCAGACCACACCACCTGGGAGGTGGTGAACTCTGGCTTAGTTTCATTCAAAGTGCAAAGAAAGGCTCATGTTTATTTTTATTGCGTTGCTATCTTTTTGGAAATTGGGTGCTCAATGGCTTCATTTTTTCTGCCTTTGTTTATCTTGCACTCAGCTTCTTCAGTGAGCGACATGATGTGACTCAACTCTCCCATGTCAGCTCAGTCAAGTTTACCATCCTCTGTCCACACCCACCTGCTTCTCATGCCCCAGGTGGCCATCCTGAATGGCTAGTCCTTCAAGAATCTAAACCCCAATACTGAGAAAAGAGAGTATTAAATTATTAGCACCTCTTACAGGAACTTCTAGCAAAGCAAGTGTACACCAACTACACTCAACTAACTTTAAATTTGCATAAGAAACATGCTCCCTAGGTAGTTGATCTATTCAAGCCCCTAATTTACACGTTTACACATGTGTAGCCCTCTTTCCTCTGATGGAGAAAAATTACAGTAAGTCATTTAAATTACAGAAATATCAAGACAGATAAGAAGTAGCTGAGCAGTTCAGTGAGCAGTGCATGTATTTCCTATCTTGCTTCTTGACCATCTAGGTGTAATTTTTCATAAGTTTACTAACATTATTTTACAAAAGGCAAATGGAGGTTTGTGTTGCTTTGTTTTAATTTTCTTCCCTTAGTGAGGTTCCAAGTCTTCCATGAAGTATCACTGAACAAATAAAAAAATGTTTTTAAAGATAAATCCTCCTCTTCCTCCTTCTCTGTTTCCTCCTTCTCCTCCATCCTCCTCCTCCTTCTCTTCCTACTTCTTTCTTTTTTTCCCAGACACAGGACTCACACATGCCAGGCAGGTGTCGTACCACTGAGCTACATCCCAGCCCAACAAACGTTTTACATGCAAAACCATAGACTTTACTGCGAAAAGATTGTGACAGTTGGGCATGACAGAAATACAATATTTAAGTACAATATTTAAGTATGTTTCCCCAAATTTAGGATGAAATCCATTGAAAATGAAGCAACATAAAAGAAGAGATGCCCCAGCAGGCCCGTCCCTCACCCAGGTTGGTCTCTGTGGGCCTAGCTGGGCCCTTCTGTTGGCCTCGTCTTTATATTTTTTTCTAGAAGCTCAGTCAAGAAGGTAAGAGATTTGGTAGAAAAGAAATCCTATTCGTATTATTGAAAAATATGGAAACTAGCCTCCAGTCATGGCAGCTTCTACAAGGGCAGGACAATGTCTCCCAACTGACAAATCATCCCCTCCTGGGCTTCCTGCTCAGGGTTTGAAGTGTGCCCTGTCTCGTGCATTGTTCTCATGACCAAATGGCATGTGCTTCCCTCTCGTGCTCTTCCAGCCACCTTAGCATGACTCCAGAACAGAGAGAGGAGCGTTGGTTACGACGCTGGGAAAGCTGAGCCCTAATCGCACATGCGACGTCATGTGGGTCACCCTGTCCCAGTGCCCGGTCACTGAGATGCAGGCGCTCATCCACAAATGCGCACACTGCTTGTGAAGTTGGTGGTGAGATCAAATGGGAGCTTGTGTGGGAAATAGTTTGGCTATTGCTAAAGCCCTGTGTACACAAGAGGCAGTGCTGCGGTTAATGAGTTAAGGAGATGATGCTCTGCTTGCATGCATGCCTTCAGCAAGGAAAGCCAGAAGGACCATTTTTTCTCCTCTATATGGGAAAGGAGGGGGTGTGTGTAACACCTGGACAGAGGAGATGGGAACTCAATGACAATCCTTCTTAAACCATGCCTCAGGGGTGGATCAAAGTTTTCTCTCTTGGAGATGGTGGGCGTTCTCCCCTTCATCTGGGGGCTTTCCTGCTCACGCAGCCAACCCAGCCACATGAAGGGAGGCCTGCTGGAGGTATGCTAGCATGCCTGGGCTCTTGTGTCATCCACACTGACCATATGTGGATGGTATGTGCCCAAGAGCTAGTCTTATTAGAAGAGGGCTATACATCAAGAGTTCTGGAAAACAGACAAGTGAGGAGGGTCTCAAAGGGCATGCTTCAGAGACTGTGCATTCCTGGGGCTCCTCTATAAAAAGATGTTCAGGCATGCAGTCAGCACTTGGTCTTAATTTTCTGTTGATTTCTAAGCTCAAGCAAACCACAAACAGCTCTGTGGGCTTCTCCACCAACTGGCTTCACAGATGTGGATGCAGCAGCAGATCCCATCCTAAAGCAGAATTCCATGTGACAGGGAAGAAAGGGAGCGGATGGCACAGAGTCCCAGAGCTTCACACATTCTCCTCCTGAGCCCTTCTGCAGTTGGTGCCTGAGCTGTGATCAGAGTGTCATCAAACATGGACATCAAGAAACACACCTTGTGGCGGGGCACCCACTTGGTCTTGTTTATATATATATATATATATATATAGTTCTTAATACATCTCTTTCTTGGCAAGTCTTCTTAGGTATCCAATGGAAAGCAAAATTACTCATCTTTTGCCCAGTGTATTGTGGCACTAAAGTGCAAGCTTTTATTCGATTAATTGTTTAATACAACTCACATTCCCATGTGCATTTTGGATGGTTGATCACATGATGGGCATCATGAAGCCCACCCACGCCTGATGAGGGTCTCCTGCTTACCCTCATCACCAGCCTTGGCCTTCTCCCTCTCCAGCAGCCTCCCTTTGTGTGGGGAAACCTGCTTTTCTGAAATTCTTAAAGTAGCCGTGAGGGGGTCCCTGATTCATGACTCCATTTGGGTAATGGTCAGGGGACAGGTCCCGAAGTCTCTTGAAAGACAGGGAAGATGAGTGTGAGTATCCCGAGGGACAGGGAGGGACAGGGAGCAGTGAAGTGTGTGTAGGCATAGCTTCATTTGCAACTCAGTGCTGGTTGTCTCTGGCGGACAGCGATCTGGGGACTGAGGAGACTGGAGCCCTGTTGATCTGTCCTGCTTGGGGCAATTTGGCCTTCAAGAGAGCGCTCGAATGTCATCTAAGTCAATATGTTTTTCACAGCATTAAGCATGGACTGAATGAAAAATAATTAAATCCATCTTGGGGCACAAAGGGGAACTCGCTCTAATTTACTGTTGTAAAAAGTCACTATTTTTCCTTATAGAGTGTTTTGTGCATTTTGATTTTCAGTTTTTATACCAGGTCTTCCTCAGGCGTGACACCGGTCCGCTGTCTGTACCATACAGAGACCTCCTGGTTCTCAGAGAAGCACTCAGCTTCATCACCTTCTCCAAAGTGGATCCCGTCTTGAGTCTGCTTGTTATCTTCTAAGTAACAGAAGCTAAAATGGGCGTGGCTTCCTTCCCCGTGTCCCTGGCTTCTTTCCTTCCCCTTCCTCCTCTCCCTACCCTGTCCCTTCTCTGCTCTCTCCTGTGCCTTCTTTTCTTCTTATCTTTTTCAATCTCTTTCCTTTCTTTGCTTTCAGTGTGACCTAGCAGGAACCTAGGTAGGAAGCAGGGCAGCTCCTCTCGCTGCAGTGGGGGACACCAGGATGTCACAGCAAATACAGGCTGACAGCAGAGTGCAGGCTCCAAATTAGCTCCACTTAATTAGCCAGTCCTGTAACCCGAAGCGATTCCATTGAAGCAACACTATTTCGTTTTATGATATTGGCTAAGAGTTTCCAGGCCTGAGGCCAAGAAGGTGGCCAAGGTAAAGACTGCACTTGGAAAGACACGGATACTGTTTGCACCAAGTGTGCTCCCACAGAGCACAGCTTCTTCATTTATTTCTAGGAAAATATGTGGCCATCATATTTATGAGTTCTAAGACTTTCCCCTCATGTGGGGCAAAAGTTTAAGTGACTTTGAGTTTGAGTTTGCAATAAAAAGAGAGCGAGATGGCAGTGTTAACGGCTTAGGGTGGGAAAAGCCAGCCACTACCAGTTCCCTCCTTGATTTATGTACTGGAAGAGCAGCCTTCAGGGACGAGAAGGTTCTTGTTTTTCTTCTGTATTTTATCCATTAATTAATTCAAGTTAAAACCCTGCTGCATTCTCCCTGCCACACCTTTCTCTCCCTGAGCCGACCCACAGGCGCACCTTCCTGTCTGTGGTTCGCTCCAGCTGTCGGCTGTGCTGGGGACAGTGTGCAATGTTAGTAAATAAGGACAGTTTTATTTAGCCATGTGGATTTTAAGGTCTTCTTAATCTTTCTGTCTTTCTCTTTTTGGGTTCTCATCAGTCAAAGGAAGTACCACATATAGCTATTATTGGAAACTCCATAATTTCACTGGCACCTCAAAGACCGGAATGTGGCCACGTGTCCTGGGTGGTGTAAATCTCTGGGTTTTATGTACCCTGTTTCTCATCTTCCTTGTTGCTTTCTTGGTGAGTTAAAATCAACATGAATATGGGGTCCACTATTGATCTGCCTATGATACCACACGCACTAGCAATTAGCAAATCATCTATTGTGAACCTTACTGTTCCCAGGGCTGGTGGAGGCAGCCTCTGCACCAGGGAGGAGAGGATGGTGATGCAGGCCTGAGCTCAGCGGGGTGCGTCTGAGCCCCGGGACCTTGTGTTTGGCCTTTCCTTTAGATTTCCTTTATACTCGGGGTTTCTGCGGCTTTGAAATAAGTGAGCTTTGTTTGGTTAAATTTGTATGAATTTTCTGGGAGGGAACGGTCTTGGACAGGGTTGTTTCTGCTGCGTCCATTCCTGTTCCCACCCCTCAGTGGGAGTCAGAGGCATGGGTGGGAGACCCGCTGGCATCCACTGTCAGGACATGAATATCTCACACAGGACCCAGCTGTCTCAGAGTTGTCACCAGGCACCGTTTTGCCTATTGGATAATCACTACTTCAGAACTATCACAGCTTAGATGTTTTCATTGTGTCAGCTCTTGGGTAAATGATCTTGTACTGTATTTATGGACAGTCTCTGATTTATATCAAGCACAAAGAGGATCTCAGATGCAAAACATGACTGGGAGCCAACCCGCAGGCACAGTGCCACATTGCTTTTGGATTTTCAAATCTTCCTTCTAGCAACATATCACCTTTTCCTTTAATAAAGGGTATAAAGAAGAATTTTAGGTAAAGTAAAAATTATCCCAAGATAGTGATTCTGAGAGAAAGTATTTCAAACCCTATCAATTATACAATTTTTTATAGACAGTTTTTAATTTTTTTCTTTAATATTATTGATAATCACTGCACTTAATTTTATTTCATCGGTCTTTAGCTAATCACCATCCACACACAATTACTTGAAACCCCAATGAGATATTGGGTTTCTTTTACAAAGTGTTATTACATATTTGGGTCTGGCAGAGATCCAGGAAAACCTCTGCAAATAATTAAAACATTATTTACCTCATTTTCTGTATCTAATTTGTCTACTAATAATTTTATTACCCCAGAAGGACCTAGTGATTCATTAATAAATTTCTGAGGTATAAGGAGATTTCAATAAGCAGACTTTTTCTGTGCTACACAAATACCTCCCTTCTTTCTTCTGAGGCTCTGGTGCCTCCAGGTGTCAAGACATGTGTGAATTGCTCATGACCTCCACAAAGAGAACGCAGTTGCTTTTCACAGAAAGAAAGGACATATTCAGAGTGTGCTGCCATCCACAGAACCAAGCCAGGAAAACAAACAAAACCTCCAGGCAGATCTTGTACTTGGTAATCAGTTCAGTGTTGGCTCTTATTAAATTTAAGCAGTTTCTACCTCGATTCCTTTGACATAGTGATGGCAGAGTGCATTCTGCTGGGGACCCCCTCTCATTAGTCCAACATCTACAGTCACATGCTGGCCACTGAAGGCATGATACACAGAGACCCTGGGTGGAGGCCGATCTTGTCCTCCAACTCTGTGAGCTCACCTTCTGCTCACAAGGCCCTCTTAGCCACTCAGATTCATTCCCAGGATGCTTTCTGCTCCCTCTCCAGGGCTGAGCCCCCTCAAGCCCCCATAACCTCCTTCTGAAGCCAGCCAAGGGCCACCTGGACTCACAGTCCCCACCTCTGTACACCCCTTAGCATGATCTCTTCAGAGTAAAACCCAAATCAAGCACACATGCTGAAAACTCCAAGTTTTCCATGGCAGGAATCAGACCCAGGATCTCCACAGGGTCCTTTCTTCCCACAGTTGACCCCTGTGCCCCCACCCTGACTGCCCTTCCTTCTCTTGGGCTCAGCTATCTCCTCACTGACTCCTGTTTTTCCCCTTGCTGCCAGGGGCCTCTATTGCACTGGCTGGTCCTCCCTAGTACAGCCTCCATCCAGCAGTGTGGCTCCTAGGAAGAGCGGAGAACCCTGGCTTTGAAGCTGATCCCAAAACATCATGCACTTATATACAAATGGATATGCCATTGGAAAGGAATTGATTTATTTTTAACTTAAATATAATTTTACAAAATTACCAATCATTTCCTTTTCTCATTCAAGAAGTTACCTTGAAGATGATCTCATTTTGCAACATACAGTAGTATTTCATTTTTAAAGCTGCTAAATAGTATTTTCCAGGGTTTTTTTTTCTTCATGTTTTAGTTATGCCTTTTAGGGGATTTATTGCTGAATTAAATATCAAAAGTGAGTGATATAAATGGATTAAAGAGAATTATTAGATTCTACCCTTCAGAGATCATTTATTTGGCCATTTTTTCTTTGGAGACTATTCATTCTCTTACAAATTCATCTTGCACATGTACAAATTTGCCCCAAGGTAGATATAAAAATGTGCATTGTTACATATTAGCATATATCTATTTTTATATTTAAAATATATTGGCAACATGACCTCACAATAACTGAGTCCATCTATACTGGATGCCCGGGATCCTAGTTTATGCACCAACATTTAATAATCTGGCCAGTTTAACAGGGTATA
The DNA here is from genome assembly GCA_004024805.1 of Geosciurus inauris. Lineage (NCBI taxonomy): Eukaryota > Metazoa > Chordata > Mammalia > Rodentia > Sciuridae > Geosciurus > Geosciurus inauris. Next base: position 75,955 of record PVHX01007309.1, on the reverse strand, counting down.
TAGTACATTTGTAAAATACAATGAACTCAAATAAAAAGCTTTTATCCTAAATATCATTAATAACCTGAAATTCTCAATTTAGTAATTTGGGCAACTGCTCAAGATGAAATAGCCAGATAGTTTCTGCACAAGCCACTCAACACAGAGAGCACAGCTGGATCAGTCTGCCTTTTGACAAAAGAGCCTGTTCTCTACGTATAGTTTCCATATGTTTTGCTTAGGTATCAAGAGAAACCCATATTTTGTTGGGAGGTCCATCTAACACTTAGTTTATGTTTACCCAAACAGCTTCTCTTCTGCGTGGTTCTGATCAGGTCTTAATCGAAGGATTTGATTGAGGAGAACCTGGACACCTCTCTCTCCCACACCTGCTTCCTCTGTCCGGGTCTGTGAGGCCTAACCCTGGCCTTATGGCTTTAGGAAATATACCCTCAAAGTTTCATTATTTAAAGGAAATGTGGCAAATATGATTTTCTCTGAATATAAGGCTCACAGACTCCCTAGAAAATCTGTCATTACAGCCAAGAAGGTACACATCTCTCTGAGGAGGAACACAATTTCAAAGGAGACAATTTTTCCAAGTGTGTATCAGAACAACAGTGTTTGGGAATAGAACCCAGTGTGGACAAGTCAGAGCTGAGATGTGAGTCCATGAAAATCACCCCTGTGAGGTCAAAAAAAAGCTCAAGAGCCAAAGCACAGTGAAGACTCCCTCAAATCACATCAGGCTGGATTGTGGAGGCTGCATTTGTTTTAAATGTAAAGGACTCAGAAACCTCATGTGCTTCTTATGAACATAAGACCCAGACCAAAGATGGCAGATTGAAGGAGTGATCTGCACAGACCTGTGGGCCACAGCTTGCACGCTCAGCTGAGGTCTTGAGCATCGCCACTCCACCCTTGCAGCTTCCCAGATGTGTGCCAACAGGAAGTGGGAGAAACTCAGGGTGCAAACGCAGAGAGCCAGGGCGGTTTCCCTGCATGCCGCAGACCTATCAAGAAACAGTGGATGGGCCCCCAAGAGCTGCTGTCCTTCCTTCCAGTTGTACATTCTGGAGGACAAACCTAGGTCCTCTTCACAATGTGGCTTCCCATCAAATGGCAGGTTCAGTGATCTCAAAGTTAGGCATCACTGAAGAGTGCTAGTTAAGTTGAACCTCAGAATACTTGCGGTTAGGTCTCAGTGTCCAGAGGAAGGGCAGTGCAGCTCCTCACCTTCAGCACCATCAACATGCTGGGTACTGACATTCTCTGTTGCTCCTTGTAGGACACGTGGTAACATCCCTGGCCTCTACCCACTTGATGCCAGCAGCACCCCTTTAGTTACAACAAAGAAAATGGTTTCAGATGTTGCCAAAAGTTTGCTAGATGGGTAAGCAAATTATACTGGGACTCACCGATATAAGCCATTAGACTCATGCTTAATCAAGAGCTGAAAGAATCACATGCAAAACAAAACTGACCAATTCCTTAGGAACTTCAAGAAATGCTTGAAATGAAATAAAATGCACTCTGGTCTTATGAAATCCTCAGTGCTGGTGTCTGTTTCATTAATATGTTAGAATTGCAATGACTAACTGTAATGTGTATGACATGTCTAGGTTCTAAATAAAACTATTTAAGGATACAGGGCATGTAACTTTATCTCCCAAATCACTCTTAAGTAAACAGCAACAGTCTGTAAAAACCCAATGGAAATATGGTTTTTTCAAGGCAAGCCCCAGCACAAGTTTTTGTTTATGAATTAGTTTGTGGGTTCTGTGGCTACCTTGACTTCCAGGTCACACTGTGCTGCCCCTTCTGCTCACTGGGAGGGCACTGCCTAGGTTCCTGCTGGAGATGCCCACTGATCTTCATTTTCCCTATTGCTTATTATGTAGATTCTGTTGTTTTACCATAAACTTGATTAGAATATCACAAGAGTGTTATTTTGAAAATCATTATATCTACCAACAAAACTTTAGAATAGTGTTCACTTTCACAAATGGGGAAAAATCTAAAGAGCTCAGGAAATGAATGTCAGAGGGAGATAAAAAGAGACACTCATTACAAAGGAACAGAAAGGTAAACGGAAATGTTTGAGTCAGAAGTCGGAGTAAGAAATGGAACTTCCAGGTAAACGTGAAATGTGGTTAGTCTCAGTCAAGAGAGAACTTCGGATTCAACGTGGAAAATAATGAGCGATTGTCGAGCCTGCACACAATGTGGTCCATTCTATTCTTCAACAAAGGCACTTCAAATCCAGCCACGAAAACATTTGCAGAAAGAAAACTGAATGTTGTTTTTGGGGTGGGAAAGAGTGTCCCCTCAGGCTCCCCGGAACATCAATGCTGGACACAGTGAAGGAGAGGGAGGACAACAGTGGGCCTTTGTCACCGTCCAGGCTCCAGACAGCAAGCCAGTGCCCAGAGCAGGGTGTGCATCCAGCAGTGTGCAGGACAGAGAGGGCCTTTCCCTCCCTCCTCCCCACTCCTCTTCCTCTCCTCCTTCCACTTCTCTCCTCTCCACAGGGACCCGAGTGTGTCGGGACTCCTCATCTTCCATATGAAGGGGGCCTTTCTTTTAGATTGACAGGTATCCCGACTCTTCTCACAATGTGGTGGTGAGGGCCAGCAGGAGTCCCCTGGAACCCATCCCGAACTCCCCATCCAGCACCAGAGGCTTGGGGGGGGCAGCAGAGGGGACAGCATAGGGGCCAGTGAGGGCAGCTGGTTCCTGGGTTTTGTGGGAGCTAGATAGACACCTTCTTTACATGTTAGCCACTCATTTATTTTCTCATTCATAGATTAAAATGCAGAATTGCCCCATAGCCACCTTGGTGGCCAGCACGCGAGGCCAGTACACAGGCCTAGCTCTTTCCCACTATCACCACCGTGTCAGGCGCCAGGATTTCTGATACTTTAAGATGTCTTCTAAGTGGCTATAGGAGGGCTATTATGCCCATCACTTTTAAAATCTGGCAAAAGCAGAACAATAAGTGATTTTTAAAAGTCAAATAAGAATACATACAGTAAAAATAATTATAACAACTGTATTAACAGGGAAATTTTTTTATTTTCAGATTATAGTAGATCAACTATGTAAAGATTAATTTTTAAAACCTAATTAAACATTAGAAGATTTTCTGAAGTTCAGGATATAATGCAGTTACAAAGAATCCAAATTCTGGAGCCAGGCACTTGTGTTTGGATTCTGCCTGATGCCTACTAGCACATCACTGGAGAAGACATCCAGTCTCTGCAAGTCTGGGCTGCCCCCTGCAAAGGTGGCAAGGCTGGCCATGACCTCATGTTGGTAGGGATGAGAGGGACAGTCAGGTTTGGGATGCTCCCGACACACTTGGCAGTTTCACCCAGTCTTGCTGGTGGGATGGCTCCTTGAGTCACTGCAGGAGAACAAGGACTGGAGACTCCTGGCATCTAGGCACATCAGTGTCGCTACTCACACTGACCTGTGCATGTCTCAGTGTGTTGTATGCATCCAGCCTTACAGAACCATGTTTTTCCTTCCCAAATCTTTAAACCTAAGAGGAAATTGAAGAACAGATGGGACCAACATCCGCCTCTTGCTCCTCCAAGCTCCTGAATGTTCTCTGCTCCTGTTCCTTCCTTCTGTTTCTAAGGACCAAGCTCTCTCTTTCAAATTACATACTTCAGAAATCCCTTGATCTAAAAATATACTTTGAATTTTTTGCTTAGAAACATCAAGCTTAAAATTTGAATTGCCTCCAGTTTTAGAAATTGAAATTTAACAACTGTATTGAGAAGCACACTTTCAGGACATTTATCAAATTGTATTATACAAGAGTGTCTGTCTCTCATACCATACAGGAAAGATGGCAGGGGAAGGAAGAGCCACCCATGCATCATCTCAGTGCCAATGGCTGGTGGCTCTTCTACCTTGAGTTGAAGAGTTGAAACAATCTACAACAGGACGTAGCAATAATGACAACAGGATGTGAAGATGGCATGCCAAAACTCTTGTTCTGTTCGTCATTCCTAACCCTTACTTCTGTGCTACATTTCTTGAACAAACTGTCATAGGCTCAATTTAATTTACTTGGATAAATGTAACTTTTTGCTTAAAGATGGCAGTTCAGTAGAACAGAGATTTCCAGAATCCAGGTCTATCACACAGTCCAGGAAACTCCTCACATCCCTCACTGTGTCCCAAATGCCCTGCTGCCTGGATCTCCTAGCCCGGCCCTTGAGACTTGGCACGAGTCAGCTGGCCTAGGAGGTATATGGACTCATCTCAGGCTCTACAGGTGCTCCCTGTGTGGTCCCAGGAGCTCTGCCCCTTTATGACAGAGCTGCCAAAGCACAGATTCACTTTAGACTAAGGACCCCGGCCTTTTGACCCTGGGTGGTAAAAGCTGCCTTGCCGAGGGCTCTCTAGACAGACTGGACCACCTCCTCTGCTCTGAGCAAGAGGTTCTGAGTTCCTCCCTGATTCACACCTAGGCCTATGGCTCTGACATGCCAGAGGGGATGCTGAAAGCAAACAGAAGCTTGTCCTGTGCCTGTAACATTTCACTTCAGAATCAGACAAAACCTGTGTTCCATACTCTCTTCTGCATTCTCACAAGATTTTTTTGATCTCTGTGTAAAACCAGTTGTAGGAGTGCCCCCCATACCTTCAACCCCTCCCTTCCATCTTTCCCCATTCTATGCTAATGGACTGGGCACTTGACGGAGAGCCCCCCTTTGTTTGTAACTTTGGACCTGATTGGTCCAGGAGTGCATATAAGCTTTTGTACTTTCTGGAATAAATGGTGTTTCTGCGTCTCGCTCTAGCAGAGCAGTTTTTTACCTACACCCCGGGGTCTGGGGAAAGTGGCTCTGTGGACTGTCATCCCCTCCTGGGAGACCCCATTTCGTCTTCCCTCTTTCTTTGTCTCTCAGGAACTCGTCAAGCGGACCCACGCAGTGTGACCTTAAAGCAATAACTCATCGCTTCGCTGTTCGTGGGTGTTCTTAGTGAGATGTGAGGACCCGCAGTCTGTTGCCCACCCGTATCCCAGTGTGCAGTGTGATGGGACATTGGTGAGGCTCTGTGGCCGTTCCATTTTTATTCCTTCCCAGTAAGAAAACAGTAAGACTCTGAGTCTATCAAAAATCACACGACTTGAAAACATTTCCAGTGAAGGCCGCATCGCGCCTTCCTGCCGCCAGATGAACCAGGTGTGGGGACAGCGGTCGCTTTTTGCAACATCCTCTTGGGAGAGACTGAGCGCTTTCGCCTGAAGAGGCTCCTCACTCCACCACTGAGGGGCTGTGACCCGAGAGAGGACCGTGGGTTCCCAGAGCAGCACCAGAGAGCGAGCAAGCAGGAGCAGATGCCCTGAGCTCCCTCGTGGGGAGGCTGTGAGGAACGATTGTTCCGAAAGTTTATGCAACAGGAAGTGTGGGCGTTGAAAAGCATAATATTTATTTGGATTAGATACCACACATTTTTAATTTGCCCTCAGAAAAATTACATTGGAAAGAGAAAATTTGGAATGATTTCTTTAATAGATCCAAGGGATAATGTCTTTTTTTTTTTTTTAAAGCTGAAGAGTACAAAAAGAACATTCTTCTGCTTTATTTATTTTTAATTGAAGATGCAATGTGAGCATTTGCCAAATTATTCGAGTGAGAGTCATAATTAGGCAATGCAAGTGGGGAGAGAGAAGCGGTAAGTGCCAACAACGAAGCATCTATTTATGGATATTACCACACATAATGAAAGCAAAACAGTTGTGGCTGAGTATTAAATTTAGAGTATCATTCCTAATAATATTCTCCATGTGCGAAACAGTTGGCAGGAAGCATCAACACAAGGACAAGTTCATGATGGTTGGATGGCTAAGACACTAGTGCAAATAATTAAGGATTAAATAAATGAAAGAACTGGATATGAGAAAAAATATAGCACAGGCCACACGACTTTGTAGTACAAAGTGAAGCGGTTCTGTCCTGAATTATCTTTTCTTTTTTTTTTTTTTATTGCTTTCAAAAAAAATGTTAACCACATAATTGTAAGATAGATAGCTTCTTTGTAGACGAAGGCAAACTTCCCCCTTAATATTTTCTCTATAAAAATAGACAGAATTGAAAACTGTTCTATGCACAATCCTGGGCTTAATGTGTTAAAAGTAAATAATCACTGGCAAATCTAGACATAGCTGCTATGCCACAGACGTTCCAGATGTAAGTGGGCCATGTGTGTCCTCCGAATCCCACTGGAAGGCTGGAAAACAGACATGTCCCCACAGAGAAGCTCATGGGATGTTGGTTATTGAACTAATGTCACTTTCATCCCTTGGCCAATTCATTCAATCCTCAAGCAAGTGAGCTCAGGAAGAATCTCGCTGTGCTCAAGAAGGAAATGACATTTGAAAGGATGAATCCACATTAAGTTCTACATGTTTTGTTTATACAGGTGAATCTTTCACTGGATAAGAGCATAAGAATCCTTTGGCATTTTAAAACGTATGTGTATTTTTGAAAGTCATTGCATGAAATTTTGTCAGTGGCTCTAAGAACTCCTTCATAACCTCATTTTGTCTAAAATTACAACAGAAAGTCATTTTCGCCCTGGGTTTCCATCACACACGTGTAACACGGTCATGAAAGGGTAGAAGGGGGGACATAGAGCCTCCTGCCAAACAGCAGAACGAGCATCTGAAGAAGCAAAGTCGGTCCTGCCCAAGCAGAGGGCCAGCGGTAGGTACAGCCGCCTCTGCCTAGGATGCTGGTTGCTTTCTCAGATTTTCCTAGTGCTCTTGAAATGTTACATACTTAGGTACAAAACATGTTGTGTTAGGGAACACTTTCTTTAAAAATTTTCCACAAAAATAAAAATAATTCCAAAATATGATTTTGTCTGCTATTCAAATACAACAAAAGTTTCAGATGTGCTATCATATACCCTTACTTTTTTTTTTTAATTCAAAGAAAAACATCCAGTCTTCAGTCTCTAGATTTCGTTTCCTTTTTCTTCAGTCTGGTGACAGGTGGCTATCAGGGGTTTTTACTGCTCTGTGAGAAGAGCGAGCTGTGCTCTGGCTTGTGTGACAAGATTTCTGAACCTTCTCCTGGCTGCCCCTCATCACTGTGATGCATAGATGGCACCTCAGCAGCTTCCCTATAGGCGGATGGCTTGCCTGGAGTGCAAACCTTCATGCTTCCATCCTTGCCGACGTGGACCGTCCTGAATCCAGGATCCCAGCTGCCCAGTCCCCAGCCTGCTTCCTGTTGCTGGACGCTGGAATCTTCACCCAGGCCGTGGGTGCTCAAGGTCTTCAGACGTCTCCCTGCACATTGACACGCTGTCTGTGCCCAGCTGCTTCCTTCTCTGGCATCCTCCCGCGAGGCTGCTCTGAGGTAGGTCTTCCCTGGGGGAGTGCTCCTGGAGCGCTGCCTGACTCCTTTCCCTGTACCCCACTTGTCTTCCCACATGCCCTTCCACTTGGCATTGGTATTTCTTTGTTGGATTGTTCTTTTTTCTCCTCCCCTAGAATACGAGGTTCCCGCAAGTTCAGGCCTTCTTTATGACTGGGATCACCTCTGCGTCTACCTCAGTGACTGATAAAGCTTTGTCAGTAAGGGCTTGATTGACAGGTGAATAGATGGATCATTAGCTAAAGGAGAAAGTGGGTGGGTGGGTAGAGAGAAAGTGGGAAAGTGGGTAGGAGGACTGCAGCTGGTGGATCCTGTGGGTGGGTGCGGCTGGCTCCGAGCCTGGCCTCAGTTCGCATCTGGTAACAGAACTAGAGGTGGTGGTCCAGGTTTGAATCCTAACTGGGCCAAGATAACCCTATTATGATTAGAGAAAGGGACAGGAGGAGACAGTGCCAATGAAAGCTGAACTGTGGGTCATGACCTTGGCGACCTAGGGTGGAAGAGGACTTTCCTGAGCCTGTTTCCCAGAGGCTAATGGCGTGTCTGGGCAGGAGGCCTGCCCCAGGGCCAGGGACTGTTTCTGTTTAAGCTCAGCTTCTGCCAGGATTGCGTGGGACATTGGGTGCACGATGCAACAAGTGCTCACCTGGAGGGCGGGCTTCTCCCAAGACATCTTCTTTTAAGGGAATAACTAACATACCCAGCTGTCCCCTCCCCCATAAAGGACTTTGCAAAGATCCCTGAGGTATTTTCATTCGCAAACCAATGAACGGCCCAGTTGTTAGCCCTGGTGTGGGTTGGCACGCACGACACTCCCTTTGTAGTGGTCTGGGTGCTGTTTGCTCTGTTCTCTTTCCTTGTCATTCCTTGACGGGATTCTGTGTGGGAGAGAGGAAGTGGTGAAGCTGTTCCTGAGAAAACATTAAAGTGGCTCAGATTCCAACACCCCTCGGTGTGTGGCTGTTCATCCTTTAAAAGATCTTTGGCAGCTAAATTTTGTGCCAGGACTGATAGTTAAATAGAGGTGATTACAATCAACTTCTTATTATACAAGCTTTTCAAAAACAAAAATGCATTGAATGACATGGAAATCCTTCTTGCAAATCATAAGGGCAGATAAATCACTCTTGTAAAATTTTTAGTTAGAGGTGACAATTATTAGCATGTGAAAGTAATATGGTAAAATTGAACACCTATGGGGAGCCATGATTACCTACTTAATGCAGCACCACACATAGGAAGATTCCTGAGGGTGTGGCTGTCTTCCACACAGTAGTATCTATGAACACCAATGTGAATGACGCACACCAGCAGAGACACTGAGCAATGAGCTAGTACTAGCATTATTTTCAGAGGTCGTGTGGCTGGCCACAGCTGTCCTGTGGCTACTGCTTGCACAGCGTGCTGAAGAGGCAGTGCAGAGAGCAGGTGGGCCTCTCCCCCTGTACCTGGAAGTTGCAGCACCCGTGGACCAGCCTGGGGTCCTCTCTAGCTTCATCTGCACTTTTGCATCTTTATTTCCACTCAAATAAAGTAATGGCATGATTTTAGTATGGAAAACAGGGAAATCAGAGAACATTCAGCTTAAGTATCCAGTTTTCATACTTGAAGTCATGTTTCAGAAGATAAACCTACACCACCATGGCAAAGTGCTGTGGGTTTTAGGGGAGAGGGTGCCTATTGCTTAGTCCTTGTGTGGTGATCACTTTGAAAAATTGAAAGGTGAAGAGCACATGGAATGGCTTTTTTTTTTTTTTTTTTTAAATGACAGTTACCAAAAGAAAGAAAGATACAGTGAAATAAGGAAGTGGTGATCTTCATGCATCAGGAGGTGACATGGTCGGGTCTGGGCAGAGCTCCACAAGGAGCTGCTGACATCTTTGAATGGTGAGTGTGTGCTCTGTCAGGAATCTTGATCTTAGAGAAAATTTTGCAAAAGAGAAATTGTGAAGCGTTGGTGTCATGTGCGAGCTATGCCATCAATGTAAGCCAAGCATGTTTGTGTCTTTCCACAGCATCAGAATCTACCGAGTAACAGTCAAGTCAAAGGCTACAGCACCTCCACCACCAGTGGCAGGTCAGCCATTACTGGTGGGTCACCTGACAGTTGTAAGCCAGACAACCACAACTCTTTTATTGCAATCTTAACTACTCAAATCAACAACTCAAGTCATACATCACACTATACACAATTTTAGATATTCACATAATTATAGATATTTCATACCTAATATATATGTACATATATATGTGTGTATATATGTACACATACACACACATAAAACAGAAAAACTAAGAAAATTAAAGTGGAGGCACAGAGGAGATACAACAGAGAGCAAGACAAAGAGCAGAAAGGAATGGAAAGAGATGGAAGGAGTCACTGTAAAGATGAAACTGAGCCAGCCAAGAACTTGCTCAGGTTACAGAGATGTCAAACCACAGGAACTTCTTTTAGGCCAGGGTGTGGCTGGATGCCTGTTGAGTGTCAGCCCAAGGGGTGAGCTTGGAGTGAGTCGTGCATGGTCCTAATGGGCTAGAGAAAAACACCGTGCTGAAGCCCAAACACAGAGATTCAGAGGTTTGTGACCCCCATGATTTTCTGGGCAAGGCTTGTGATGAGTGACCAGGTACTGGCATAGTGTGCCACCCTGTCCAGGCTCAGGGTGCTCCTCCTTTTATGGGCCTCGGGTGAGCGAACTGCTTCACAAGGGATAGCCAAAGGCATCAAGAAGGCCTTGGAAATATGCCCAACATGTGGACATTTAGGACTCAATTCAAGCAAAAACCCCCAATTAAAAAAAATAATTAGCTTGTCAAAGTGTAAGGTTGAAAATGATTTCACCAACAGTAATTATAGTATTCTTTTTTTGTAATATTATTTGCATTTTATTAGTTATTAGCAAGTAAATAAATAAGATATGATCAGAACAAATAATAAATTTACTGGAAAATAATAACTTAAAAATCTTTGGGGCTGGGATTATGGCACAGTGGTAGCGTGCTCACCTAGCATGCATAAGGCACTGGGTTCGATCCTCAGCACCACATAAAAATAAAATAAAGATATTCTGTCACCTACAACTAAAAAAATAAACATTTAAAAATAATAATAATAACTTAAAAATCTTCAATTATGCCGACTTCTCATTTTGGAGTCATCACTATTACTCCTAATTGTTCGACAGGGTAGTCTAGGCAGATTAATTCTGTCCCTTACTAGTCACTTCTCTTCATATCCTTGGTACCAGGGAACTTTGGAATTACTGAAAATCTGAACTAAATTTAGAAATTCCAAGTCCATTTCTTCTCTAGTGTCAATTATCATTGTAGTTTGTCTGCATTTCCCAATTTGAATGCAGATGGAAACCAAGAACACATGTTTTATAACATCTCCTTTCAAGATAGTCATGATTCAAGATGAAACAAATTTTAATTTAAAACAAAGCTCAAATTTTGTGATTGAAAAAATTCAGATTTCTTAACCCATCTAAGCTGTTCTGTCCCAGAAACAAGTGCTCATTGGGACCTCCTCTTGGAGGCCAGGACCTCCTCTTTGGAGGTCAGTTCCTCAGAAACATCAGGTCAGCCACACTCGGTCACCCTCACATATCACTGAAGGATGGTGATACTGCAGAAAATCAAACAAAGGAAGAACTTTTTAGGTCTCTATTGTGAAGGGGAAAAAATGGGTTCTTATAGTCACAGTGACCTTGGAGTGGGGCGTTTACCAGGGATTGGTGACTGGCTTGGAACAGCAACTTGCCCAGTGGCCATTAATCCCCAGGCAGTGTCCCATCCACACTGCTCTTGCTTCGATTCCTTAAGGCTGTGGCTTCCCTTGGTGAATATTTCATTGTTCGGCCAGGCTCCCGGCTCTCCTTTCACCTGCTTAGTTCTGGCTCTAACAAGCACTAGCACAGGTCTGCATTCACCTCACACACTCAGCATTATTCTAATTCAGGGCAAGAAAAACGTGTGCATTCCAAGATGCAGATATGGTTATGGGGACACTTTGTGGGGAATATTTACAAGATCATATTCAAACAGACACAGACTATCCATGTCCACTTGTAACAGTTTCATAAACCACTTTTTGTATCCAAATGAGGATCAAGCACATGACCACTACTCTAAGGCCAGAATTTGAAAATCATAATTTAGGCGAAGTTGGATGTTGCTAGTTGAAGAAACATTTGTAATCTCTTAATACAAGGCTGGAACTCCAAAATTATCAGGAGAGCAAATGCAAGCATGAATGCCTATGTGTGTCTGTGCGCATGTGTGTGCATGCAGGTGTGCATGTCGGGTGTATGGGCCAGTGCCCATGTCCATACCTGATGTCAGTCCATAACCCTGAAGACTTACATGAAGCTGAGCACAGGACTTGACACCCAGCTTTTATGGTCAGAGAGGTCAGCCTGAACTTGGAGCCCTACACTGCAGCTAGTGTGCTTTGGGTAAATCCCAAGCTCCGGTCAGGCATCTGCAGAGTACACCTTCCACTGGTCACGAGGCTTTCTTCCTTACAGCCTCCTCTTGGGATCGGTGTGCTGGTGTGGTGTGTGGGAGGTAGTTCCATGTGGATCTGTGTCCTCACGTACACAGCTTGATTCTAACCCCATTATTCCTCTAGTGAGTGATTGCTACTGTTTGAGAAGTTGATATAAGAATAAAAGAGTTTATTGAAATGTGAACATTGAGCTTCGGTCAAATAACAGTAAGTACCTTAAAATAAACTTACTGCATATTTAAATACACATTCTGAAATTCATTAATTTTGTTGTATTTTGTAAGCATTTAATTTTATTTCTGTGTATCAATTCTACATACAGTTTTCCTAGGCAGGCTCATATTCCTGCACTTGAACCTTCAGTGGGCATACAAGTAGTTGATAAAGGACTGGGGGCTGTCCACCACTGTATCACAGCAATACTAAAACCACATTTTACTATTTCTCTCTCTGTGATAATTTCCTTAAATAGCATTGTACATTTATTAGCATGTATTCAAAAACAATCGATCCATCTCTTTTTTTTTTTGCTGATCTATCGTGTTAAACAGCTCACGTCTCACTTCAGGCACGGAGACGAGGTTGCCTGATGCAGGATGGCCTGACAGGCCTATAGGACTTCTCTGGGGTCCAGCCTTTCCATTCCACAGGCCAGACCTGGAGCTATTGCTTCATTTCTTCCTCAGGAAGCTGTGGTCCCCTTGATACACATCACACAGACACAAAACCAACACAAGCCTACACTGTGATAAAAACACTGAGTCTCTGGCTGTGGAACTTAAACTTCCTGAAGCTGTGTGTGAATGAATACTGCCAACCCCCTGCTGTTGTACCTAGGTAGGCATGAGGATGGAGCCCTGTGGGAGACACCATCCCTCAGGCACCCATTCTCCAGCCAGGATAAACAACAATCCAGGCATCACCTTCTTTCAAGAGGAAGATCTTGGTTTTCTTTCATTGATAAATTGGAAAATCCAAGAAATCTCGCCCAGGCTCTGAGGGTCTGGAGAACAAAGGTTGCTTCTGCCTTTTTCATGGAATGTGGTCTAAAGTGCTCAAGTTCTGTCCATGCTCTGAGCTTTTCCCAACCTCATGATGCATTTGGAAAACTTTTGAGAGTATTCCTCAAGATTTTAGATTCAAGCATTAAATTAATATTCATATTAATTTCATATTCTAGCAGAGTATGAAGCTGAGAGAGTTGACACTCGTGTTTGGTACACTTATGAGCTCTTCACCATTTTGATTAGACAAGAATCCAAATTGAACACAAACTCTAAAGTAGCATCTTCCCCTGTGTCCCTGGACCCTCACCTGGACACCCTGATGGAATCCTCCCTCTCGTACCAAAAGCCCATTAGAATATGACCAAGTTTGATTAATAATATTTACAAGTTAATGGAACAACTTTCCTGCTGAGTACTTCAGATGACTTGTCTCAGTTGTGCCCTACACCAAACTACAACCCGGCATAATCCCATTATTTCCAGATCAAAGACAGGGTTCTAAATGAAGACAGAACCTAAACTGAACCTAAACTGGCCCTTGGGGCCAGTCCACCCAAACCCAAGGGTGTACCACCCAGGCGAAACCCAGGACACAGGGCAACATGCAGCAAGAGTACAGTCAGCACCCTCAATCTAGAAACTAAGATCAGAATTTAGATCACACTTAGTAAAATTTCCCTTGAGCTCTGAAGATTTTAGAGAAATCTGGTATGCATCCCAATTGAAAGTAACGTCTACTGTGTTTAATAGGAAAATATGATAATACTAATGAGAGATATGTGAATAAAAATTAATTTTCTTGGATGAACATTTCCAGTAGAAGATCATAAAAATATGATGAAGAAATAGAAACATATCTATCTTTTTTTTGAAGGGATTGAAATAACAACACATTGAAAGTGGTTTAAATGTATTTGTTTATAGTTTCACACATTAAAATTTCTAAACTCCTAACTTCTCTCTTTTGTGGACAGCATGAGTGCATATAATATTGTGTCAGGGTTTCCACTATAAATGTTATTTCTCAGGGATTTATAACTTTTGCCATAAAAATGTGACTGCAGGCATTAACTATCTGTTCTCAGCACCAAGACTGACGTTTTTATGTGTAACTTTTCATACACGAGCTGAAAAAAGCTATTAGTAGAGTTATTTTTAGGCCACATGTAATGGCTGGGAACATACGATTATTGTAGTTTAAGATGCATACCTGAGTTGCAATCACAGAAAGTCAAAAACATTATAAAAGGGCAGTTAATTAGTCTGTAATCAGGCTAATCATATTTTATTTGAGAAACACTCATAGGAGCCCTGCGCTGATCTGGGGTCGCTTGTTTCTGAGGGCCTCCAGCCTTGCTACCGGTCTAGTCCACCTCCCCTTCCTGCACACGATAGCGGTCATTACACAAAAGTGCTTTGTGGTATTGCCAGTTTATGAGAAAGGAGAATGTAGGCATCCAGCACTTCTTATGAGAAATGAGCATTGACTTTCTCTGAAGAAAATATAAATGGAGTTGCTTAATTGAGCTTCAGGCATTGGAGCAATTAATAATAGATTGTGCCATCGTGAGGGCTGTGTTTGTATCTAAAGCAATAAATTACAAGTATTAAATGTATATTTATTCCAAGTTAAACTCATTTCTAATTGACATGTTACTTAGCCCTAGGCTTTTAAGATCTTTTAGTATAATTAAATTAATAGAAAGCTATAGATCACAGCAGGATAAACAAACAGCCCAGACTTTAATATGACAGATATACACAACAGGCCATGTAAGTAGATCATTATTTTCAGTTTAGGTTCAGCAAAAATACCACCAGAATGAAAGGCAGCCATGGCTGAAGAGGGTGACATGAAGGTTTCCATTTGTGCCCTGTCTGGCTGGATCGCGTCAGGAGTCCCTGGCTGGGAGGAACTGCATTAGGAAAATGTCATGTTTGGATCGATTCCTTAGGCCTGGAGCTTTAAAAACCCCACATCAAACATTTAAAGGTTATTAGGGTAACTTCAGGCTTCGGCCAGCCCAAGACTGTAATAGAATTTCATGCATATAGTGCAGAATTAGCTTCTTCTAGTTCTTATAATTTTTCAAAACCTGCTATGGTCCTGAGTGCTAAATGCATCTTGTAAAGTGCCCTTATCAGAAGACACAGGCTGGCTTCAGTTTGTAGTTGTCTTCCAGCAAAAGCTTCCAAGGGCTTCCCTGTGGTCTGTGCCTGGGTTGCTTGACCATGTGCAGAAGAGGCAAATAAATACCACCTTGTCCAGGCTCCAGAGAAGCTGAGAAATGGGCCCTGCCCACAGGCTGTCTTGCTTTGGCCTCCAGGAGAACTGACTGCATGTGATGAGGACCTTGTGTTTTCTTGGCATCTGTGAAGCTCTCAGTGAATATGTCCTCACGTCCACGTCCCTGGCCTCCTGCCTTGCTGAAGTTTGTAATGTTATATGGTTTCTTCATGTCAGATGAATACTCCTCAAGACAGAAGATCACACACTGATTCTGTGTTCCAGTGGCCGTGTGGCCCTGCACACAGATGTGTGCAGCCAGTGGCTGTCTAGTGCAGGGATGTGCCGTCCTCTTGAGACTCTGTAGCTGAAATGGTCCTTGTTTAGAGAGAGAGGGCAGGGCCTGGGGACCATGGTCCTCTTCAGGATGCAGGGCTGTGTCTGTCTAGATGCAAGTTCCAAGAGAGATCCTGTCCTCTGGGGGACTCGAGATCTTTAGTCCCTTCTCCAGAGTGATCCATCTTGGAATAGGTCCTAAAGAGCAAACTGGTTAGAGGCTTGTCCTGGTCACACTTGAATTTCTAATGAATGCTTATAATTTTTTGCTTGTGGACGTCTTCATTTTCGATCCTAAAATGGCCGTATGACAGAATTTTGAGGAAAAACCAACCTCGTGGCCTTGCTCCTCATCTGGACAGGTGAGGGTTTTCGGCAGTGTTTCTAGTCCTTCCTTCTCAAAACTGCAAATAGGTTTTTGTTTATCTGGTGTCCTGGCAGGGATTCTTGTCACAGACTATCAGCATATACCCTGTGACATCTCAGTGTGGGGCTTGCTAGGCCACTGATACTTTCTAGGATTTCAATTTTTGATAAATTTTTATTTCAGAATAATTTTAAACATAGAGGAAACTTTCAAAGACAATCAAGTCCCCAACAGCTGCTTTCCATCCACCCTTGGTAACATTTCACTGCATCCTGCTCGTTTCCCGCCAGTGGGGAACCCACAGTGGTGTATCACCCTTGACTAAACGCCGGGGTGTGCACAGGTGTCTCGGGTTTCCCAGTAACATCCTCTCTTCATCCTAGGGTCCCCTGTGGAGAGCACCTTCTGCACAGTTGGCATGGCTCCCTAGCGGTTCCCAGGAGGTCAAGGATGCACCTAACTCTCGTCTGCAGTATCCAGCAGACACGCTATGGGTGTCCCCTTACTATCATGCTCTTGACCTGGTGATTAACTATGGGGATGCAGGGAGTTCTAGTGGCCCATGTGGGTGCCTCTGAGGATTTCCAGATACCCTGTGCATCTCCCTGGATGCAGCAGCCGCAGTAGCAGGGAGGTGGCCTCAAACAGCCTGCCCTCACGGGCACCAGGAGAGCCCACCAGAGGCCACTTATGCTTTCTAGATGAGCTCTTCGTAATTTCCCAAAGGCCACGTTCATCCTTCTGATATAATGATCCTTCTTTACCCTCTCTTACGCTGTGTCCTACAGGGAGTCTGAAGTCCACAGTGCAGGAACTGGCAGGTCAGGCTGGCTCAGAGCAGTCTGGGTTTCATTTGGTTGAACAAATAAAAGGTACATGAGAAGCAGGCGCTTTACTGAAAGTCATGAACAGGAAGCGTGTTTCCAGGGGCCAAGACCGTTGGACTTGCATAACATGAAAATTCCAGAAAACTCCAGGGGCTGAGGCCTGTGCCTTGGAGCTTTCTCCCCTGTGAGAAGCTGCTCAGTGTGGGCTGGGGGCTGTATTTTGCTCCTACAGGGAGGAACTCCACTGGGTCTGAGGAGGCAATCCAGCCAAGGCCAGGCCTGATTTCTCAGTGCCCAGCACGTTTTTGCAGGGAAGGATGGATACATACTGTTATAATAAAATGGGCCATTAAAATTTAACTAAGGATACAGGGCACATTCTTAGTTTTTTAAAGTCTTACTCAACAATCGGTATTCAATTTACCTCTAACACTTTTCGAAAGAAATAGAGAGAAATTGATGTGAAGGACTGTCAGATCCACCAGTTGCGTCAATGTGCATGTGTGAATCTGTTATTTCCTTGCTCTATTTAATTTTGTGCCTAAGGGCTTTGAAAATCATCTATTCTTGAGAATAAGACTTTATCTGGAACTTAAATAGGTCATTTAATTTTATTGTTATCCTGTACAGGCGGTTCTAAATCCAATAATCTCTGTGAAACCTTTAAAATATATTACTAAGTTAAATAACTTAATTAGGAATTAAAGAGCACAAAAGAAAGTTTAATCTGTACAATTACACTATTTGCTGAATGTTATAATTTCTTTAGTTATACTTCAATTAAAACTTCTAGATTGCTGAATATTATACTCCACTTTTAAAACTTGATAAATGCATGTGTGTTTAAACCAATGTAATTATGGGTTTTATTCCTGATATTCAATACCTGATGCAATTATGTTATAAGTAATTATTTGATCATGAGCAATTTATAAGAGTTGTGACTCATGATCAAGTAATTATTCATAACATAATTGTATTTCAGTCGATTTCATTTAGGAAAGGTAATTTAGTCCCTCCTCTAACCATGGTGAAGTGAGATGGTAATGATCAGTCTAAATTCAGAATTCAGGGCAATGAAACTAGATGGAAAGACTAAGAGCTTGGATTTCACAAAACCGTGGCTGGGCTACTTGGAGTGGGAAATGTGGTTCATGGGCAGCTCTTCAAACTTCCCTAGTGGGAGGGAACCATCAGAAGGCTACTGCAGGACCTACACCCCCGTAGGTATGAGACGTCTTCAGTGAGAACCAGCAAAGCTTAAAAAGTGGATGAAAGAACAGAAGAAATGTGACTGACTGCGCTCAATGGATTAATTGTCTCGTTGTGTAATTTGTGGTTGGCCACAGTCAGGATTCCTAACATAGCTGGGTGTGCTCACTGCTGCAGTATCGGACAATCAAGAAGCAGGTCAGAAAAATGAAATTCGAAGCCTCCTGGACATTTTATCAGATGTGTAATAACGTCCTTTTGTGTTCCAACTCAATTTAATAAAACCAAAAGGCTGAGATATTCTCACTAAGGTGTGTCTGGAGGCATTAAAGTTTAGCTGCTTTTCTTTGTGTTAATCTCTAAACCAAACAATTGTTCCAGTCTGTTTTGGGCACATATTTTTTTTAATATTATTTAAGCATGCTCAATTAATACCTAGCTAAAACTGGTTTAAATTGAACAGGGAAGTTTGAAAGAGTTGTATAATTTATTCTGAAAGGACAAAGTTAGATTTCAACTCACTGTTTCATTTAGTATGGGCAACTAATGAGGCACACTACTTTTACAAACATATTTTTATGGAGTAAGTTTAGATTTAGAAAAAAATTATAGAGTAAACAAAACAGTGGGTTCCAGCGTTAGGTGGGGGGAAGAGAATGGAGAGGTATGTCAAAGGATGCAAAATAGCACATAGGTAGAATGAAGAAGTAGGAAGATTGGATACACATCATGAGAACTACAGTTAATAACAATGTTCAAGAATTTTGCTAAATGAGTAGACTATAGCTGTTTTTGCCACAGGGATCCGAAATAACAATAATGTGAGATGCCGGGCATGTTGCTGTGTTCTATCACAGGAACTGTTTTGGTATACAACATGTATCCTTTAACATGAGGTTGTCTGTCTTAAACATACACACTACATTTTATTCAGCAAGTTGCTAAATGTCCAGTAGCTCTATGTGCAGATTTCTTTGTGGTTAACATTCTCCATGAAGATGTCTCATGTGTCAAAAGCAACAGATGATTCTCACATAAATCCACTAACTAAGCTACAGCATGTGAGTGAGGCATAGTGACTTTTCCATGGGTATCCTTTCGCTGTTTCATGTTCTTGCCCAGGACTATCACCAGAAATGGGTCCAAGGAGGGCCCCAGGGAAAGGGGGACCCCAACTCTAGCAGGTTCCAGATTTATTGAAATACTATTGACAAAGAAAAAATGTATTTAAGATATATGGTGTGGTACTTTGATATACAGGTACATTGTGAAAGGATTACTAAGCATTATGGCTTAAGTATGAGGTGTCCCCAAAGCTCATGGCTGAGACAATGCAGGGATGTTCAGAGGTGAGATGATCAGATTGTGAAAGCTGGAATCTGATCAGTGGATTAATCCACAGGATGGGCTGATGAAAGGACAACCATGCTAGTAGTAGATGGAGAACGGCTGGGGGAAGTGGGTCACTGCAGCCTGCCTTAGGGTCTATGTTTTGCTCTGGTGAGCAGGACTCCCTCTCTCTGCTCCCTGGCTGCTGAGGGCAGCTTTCCTCCTCCATGCCCTTCTGCAATTATATCTGCCAGATCTCAGGCCCATAGTGATGGAGTCAGCCAACCATGGACTGAACCTCTGAAATTGTGGACCAAAATAAACTTTTCCTCCTCCCAGCTGTTCTTTTATTTTTAAGTTTTAATTTGTTCTTTCTAGTTATACATGACAGTAGAGTGTTTGTTGACATACCATGCATAAATGGGGTATAAAGTCCCATTCTTGTGGTTGAGCATGATGTGCAGTTACACTGGTTGTGTATTCATATATGAGCACAGGAGAGTTAAGTTTGATTCATTCCACTGTCTTTCCTATTCCCATCCCCCCTCTCTTTCCCCTACTCCTCCATCCAATCTAGGGAACCTCCCTTCCTTCCTTCCCCCTGCCTATTGTGAGTCAGAATGGGCATATCAGGGAGACCATTCAGTCTTTGATTTTGGGGGATTGGCTTATTTCCCTTAGTATGATAATCTCGAATTCTATCCATTTACCTGCACATGTTATAATTACATTGTTTATGGTTGAGTAATATTCCATTGTGTAGGTGTACCATATTTTCTTTATCCATTCATCTGTTGTAGGGCATCTGGGTTGGTTCCCTAGCTTAGTTATTGTGAATTGAGCTGCTATAAACAATGATGTGGCTGCATCACTGTAGTATGCTGATTTTAAGTCCTATTGGTATATACCAAGGAGTGGAATAACTGGGTCAAATGGTGGTTCCATTGCTAGTTTTCTGAGGAATTTCTGTACTGCTTTCCAGAGTCATTGCACCAGTTTGCAGTATCTCCAGTAATGTATGAGTGTAACTTTTCCCCAATTATCACCAACATTTATTGTTATGTGTATTCTTAATAATAGTCATTCTGACTAGAGTGAGATGAGATCTCAATGTAGTTTTAAACTGCCTTTCTCTAATTATTAGAGATGTTGAACATTTTTTCTTCTTCTGTGCTGTATCTTGATGTGAAAGGAATAAATATGAAGACAGCTGCTTCTTACATAATAACCTCTCAATTTATTTTGCCAGTCCCTTTTATATTCTTTTTAGTGGCACAAAGCCAAGGGGAGTGATTCAGCAATAACATAGTTCACATGCATAAAGCTTATTGTTAGAAATACAATGTCAGTTACAGAACACATCCTGCATTCATACTTACTTTGTCAACTTAGTTTCATTTGTTCTCAAATTAGCTTTCTTTTTAGGAGCTGACAAGCATACATGTGTGCAAGATATGCTTTTCTTGAGAACTAGAAGAAACTCTTGGCAGAACATTCTGTTTGCAGATATGCTCTGACCTTTTAATGCTTATGCGTCCTGTTTGCAAGGATGCCAGCATTCTCCATTTTATGCTTAAGCATCCTGTTTGCAAGCGTGCCAGAATCTCATAACATTCTGTTCTCAACATCTCCCCCTTTTTATTTTGCATTGAGCTTATTACAGCCAAAGTTCGAGTAGTTTCACCCGTCAATTGTTTTCGTTTCCACCAGTGTTGGAAGACTATATATAAAAAACAACATAATCCAATGATCAATAAAGTATTACCAAATGTAGCTGTTAAAAGGGTAGACACATGACCCAAAGGATTGAGATTATTAAGACTCGCAGATAGCCCTTCTAAAATATCTGATCCCATGAGAGTTGTTAGGGTCTTGCTGAAGTATTAATAATTTGTTGTTCTAATTCCATTATTTCAGAAGTTAAATTTTAATGTTCTGCCAACAAAGGTTTAACTTTATCCCAACCCGACTAATATTATAAGGCAAAGGAGTTAAACAGAAGTTAGTAGAATTCCAAAGCACACTATGTGTTGCTACTTTGATCTCCTAACCAGGATAATTAATTTGATCTTCTAACCAGGATACAGTAGGTTGCAAATTTATAACATCAGTAGCTAATTGAGAACCTAAATCTTTTTGTTGTTGCCAAAGCAAATGAAAGTCTTTATGCCACTCTCGTATAATCAGCAGTTTGTATCCATTATGTAGCGCTATTCCAGTGGTTGCAGCAGTTGCCACGACAGAAGCAGCAGCAAGAACAGAAGTGATGATCAATCCTCTCATTCAACGAGAACGATGTGATATGACAGTCACAGCATCATAAAGATGTGAAATGGCAATAAGGTCTGACCAAGGACGAATTAGATTAATAGGCATTTATACTTCAGTTCTTGTTTTCACGATCATGACAGAATAGTTATTTCATTCTATGTCTTTCCACCAAGTTCTAATCACACATTGAATTAATTAACAGTTTGTACAATCAATTTGACCTGTAATTTGATTCCAACTCCAATTTCCTGTTAGTAAGGACAAAGGAAACTTAACACAAGCACTAGCAACATAAGAAATTTTTTGTGTTAGGTGGACTTCAAAAGGTAAAGACTGAGATAAATTGAAAGAAAAATTTCCAGTCCATACAGTTAAATTCCCTGATACTGCCTACAACTTCCATGACCTTGTATTTAAGGATAAGATAAAGCTTGTATTAATTATTGTCAAATTAGCCATAAACATGAACCTTTAAAATTTACCCTTCATTTAGACTCTTACTATTTTGATCCTTTTATCACTTACTCTAAACTTTCTTTAACACTTGTTTTAAATCCTCTTTTTTTTTTTTTTACCATATGAAGACTTTCTTACCCAGAAACACTTCCTTTCCTTCTTCTTTTTTTTTTAAATGACTATATCTAGAATCCTTTTGTTCACATCCCAAAACAATCCTTGTAAATTTCTGAATCCAGGCAAATTACTCCATTATAATGATAAGAAATACTTTGTTATTTATAGTACCTTAAATGAAACAGTAGAAACCTTTAGAAATTTATAAACCTGTGTGTTGAAAGAAAAGACAATTACTTAATCAAAGCCCAACATGGTCCAAGCAGATAAAACAAAAATAAACCTTTATGACCTCTTATCGAATTTGGCTTTCAATCTTAAGATAGAATTAAGCTGGGTTAGAGAATTACATTTGTTTACCATTTATGAAACACAATGTTTAAGTATACAGAATTATACCTGCTGGGCTTTAAATTAAGTAATTTTGTTTTAGTGATGACAAAGCAATTTTAAATTGTTCATTGAGCAACAACTTTATGAAACCCACATTTATAATGTTTGTCCCATTTATGTTAAGTTTGATCTATTTACTTTTAACTTAGGCTATCCATAAAAACCAGGTTTAGTTAACATTTTAAGTCATCATTTTCTGTTGAAGGAAGTCCTAGAAGGAATGATAATTAATTACATTTTAAACATTTTATAAAGAACAACATTCTTCATTCTCCAAGTGTCTGGAAAGAAAAATATGTGAGGTAGTGATTTTAAAGTCATCATTGATTTTATTTGTTTACATAATTTAAATTGAACTTTTTGAATCACGTGAATCAAAGGTATTTGGATCCATTTTTTAAATTTTAGTTTATGAGCACTCGATATGTTGGATTTGATACAAAAACACATGTATACAAGACAATACACACACACAAAAAAATAGCATGTAGACAAAGCAATACATAAAACGAAAAATAAAGGTCTCTTGAATTAAATGTATACCTTGTAAATTAGTCTTTGAGCAAAGTAGAGTGTAAAAAATCTTTTATAGTTGGATAAAATATATCTGATCAGAAATCTTAATTTTAGCATGCAGAGTCAAAATCAGGAGCTCAAAAAATATAGAATTTAAAACCCAACAGTCCTGGAAAAAATGACATGACTGTTAATTGTTTCAATAAAATAACACGATAAAAAAGGAGGGAGAGGAGAGGGAGGGCAAGAGAGAAACCTTAAATTGATTTGAACAGACCTCTTTTTTCTTTTTCTTTTTTCTTTTGTTTCAAACTCCTTATCAGGCTGTTCTGGCCAGGGGAACTGCTTTTTAATCCCCTTTTCCCCAGTTGGCATTTAGGCCAGGTTTGGGTATAAAAATTTATAAAACATTATCTCCCATGACTTTTGAGGAATGAGGTTAGCCAAATAAAAGACAGTTGTTTTTTTTTTTCCCCCCTTGGGTTACAGACTGGTCTCTTTCCCAGTAGTTTTCTTTATAGGAAAGAGTGAAGCATAAGCAGGGGCACTAGGTTGAACATCTTCTTTTCTATTTCTTTGCTTTTTCATCATTTTTTGAAATTATTAAAACATTTCATATAATTCATCATCCTCACCACTACTATCATTATCATTACCAAAATCATCATCAGTGTCCGATTCAGGAGGCTTAGGAGGAGATAAAAGTACAGCTTCACCTTCCTTCTTATTTATACATATATCTATAACATTATCTTTTTTTATTGCCTCTCCTTCACTCAGGAGGGGAGCCTCCTCATAAATTCTTTCTTTCTTTTGCAAATTACTTTCACTTTCAGTTTCAAATAACTGCAAAGCTTGTATTATAGCACCATAAAGAATCCAAAGTTTTATAGACACAACTTCTCCTCTTTGATGGTGTTTTTAAAACTCCTTTTTTTGAACTAACTTATATTTCCTTAAATTAAGTTGTACTTTAGTTTGATAATAAAACCTGTAGCAATGCTTTTCAATAGTGTCAAAGAGTTCCCGTAGCCGGCATTCAGGAACCTTCACCCCTTCTGAATGTAAAAGTCCGTGAAGCAAAGCTAAATTAATTAGTTCTGAGGAAATGAGAATTTCCCATGGTTTTTGCCCAAAGTCCCCCTTTCAGTACACTTACCCCGGAGTGCTCAACCTTTCGGTTCCATCGCGTATGTTGCTTCTGCATTCGTGCCCCAATGTCTGGGCCCCACAATGACACGAATGGAATGAATATGAAGACAGCTGCTTCTTACTTAATAACCTCTCACTTTATTTTGCCAGTCCCTTTTATATTCTTTTTAGTGGTACAAAGCCAAGGGGAGTGATTCAGCAATAACATAGTGCACATGCATAAAGCTTATTGTTAGAAATACAAGGTCAGTTACAGAACACATCCTGCATTCATAGTTACACATTGTTCTCAAGTTAGCTTTCTTTTTAGGAGCTGACAAGCATACTTGTGTGCAAGATATGCTTTTCTTGAGAACTAGAAGAAACTCTTAGCAGAACATTCTGTTTGCAGATATGCTCTGACCTTTTAACGCTTAAGTGTCCTGTTTGCAAGCATGCCAGCATTCTCCTTTTTATGCTTAAGCATCCTGTTTGCAAACATGCCAGAATCTTATCACAGTCTGTTCTCAACAGTATCTGTTCAGTTCCTTTGCTCATTTATTGGTTATTTGTTTTTTGGTTTTGAGTTCTTTATATATCCTGGAGATTTATGCTATATTTGAGGTGCATGTGTCAAAGATGTTCTCCCATTCTGTAGGCTCTCTCTTCATGTTCTTGACTGTTTCCTTTGCTATGAAGGAGCTTTTTAGATAGCATCCCATTCATTGATTCATGATTTTTCTACCTGTCAAGTTTTGTTGAGGAATTTGGTTCCTAAACTGACATGATGGAGATTTGGGCTACTTTTTCTTCTAGTAGGTTCAGGGTCTCTGCTTTAATACCTAGGTCTTTAATCCATTTTTAGTTGATCTCTCACATGGTGAGAGATGAGGGTCTGATTTCATTTTCTTACATATAAATTTACAGTTTTCCCAGCACCATTTGTTGAAGAGGCTATTTTTTCTCCAATACATGTCCATGAGACCTTTGTCCAGTATGAAATAACTGCATGGTTTTTGTCCTCTATTTTGTTCTATCGGCCTTCATGTGTGTTCTGGTGTCAGCATCATGCCATGTTTGTTACTAGAGCTCTTGGATATATGGGTCACAATGACAAAAGCTGACTAATCCACCAAGTCAAGTTAATTAGCACATTGGTCACGTCACTGTGTGTGTGTGTGTGTAGAACACCTAAAATCTATTCTCTTAGCAAATGTGAATTATACAAATCATTACTAACTCTAGTTACTGTGCAACACAGTAGATTCCCCGGAACATGTAGCTCACAGTCTGTGCCCCTTATCAACCTGTCATTTTCCCCACCCCACAGCTCTGGCCACCGCCATTCCACTCTCTGCTTCTATGAATTTCCCTTCCAATGTTCTACAGGCATGAGAAATGCTCCAGCACAGGTCGTGCTGTGTCTGGCTTATTTCACTTAGAGCGATGTGCTCTGGGTTCATCCATGCCATCCTGCAAACGACCTGACTTGCCATTTTTATGGCAGGTTGATAGTCCAGTGTGTGTGTGTGTGTGTGTGTATGCACGTGCGCACACTCACTTGTGTGTAATACTATCTTCACATGTCCGTCCCTCAACAAATACCTCAACTACTTCCATATTTTGGCAACAGTGCATGCTGCTGCCATGGGTGTGGCATTTCAGATATCTCTCCAAGCTCTTGATTTTATTTCCCCTAAATACATACTCAGACCTAGGGTGGTGGGATCAGAGGGTGGTTGCAGTTTCAATTTTTTGAGGAACACCCACACTAGTTTTCTATAGAGGCCATCCCAGTACACATTACCACCAATGATATTTAAAGGTTCCCTTATCTCCACAACTTCCTCAACATTTGTTTCCTCTTATCTTTTTGGTATTTGAATACTAGCACTTGTAACATGGTGTCTCATTAAATTTTAATCTTTCATTTCCCTAATGATTAGTGATGTTGAACACCTTCCAATACATTTGTTGGTCATCTGTATATTTTTATTTTTGTAAAATGTGAAAATTTTGTTTTTGTAAAATATTCTGGCCCATTTGAAAATCAGGTTACTTGCTATTGAGATATATGAGTTATTTATATATTTGGTATGGTACCCCTTCTCAAATATATTCTTTGCAAATATTTTCTCCCATTCCAAGGTTGACTTAATTTTGTTGATTGCTTCCTTTGCTGTGTGGAATTTTAAGTTGGAGGCAGTCCCACTTGGTTTGTTTGATTGTTATTTGTTTGTTTTTGCTTTGGTTGCCTGTGCTTTTGATGTAGTATTCAAACAAGACCAATGTTTCCTCACATTTCCTTCTAGGAGTTTCCTGGTGTCAGATCTTACAGTTAAGCCTTTACTCCACTTCAAGTTGATTTTCATGTATGGTGTAAGGTAAGAGTCTGGTTTAATTGCTTTATATACAGAAGAAGCCCTCTTTTTTAATATTCTTTATTGAAGAAACTCTCTTTTCCTCCTTGAGTATGGTTGCCCCCTTGTCCAAGGGTGGTGGACCATATATGCATGGGTTTATCTCTGGGTTCTTCAGCCAGTTCCATTGACTTATGTGTCAACCTTTACCTCTGTATGGTGATGCTTTGGTTACTGTAGCTTTCTAATACAATTGAAATAAACCAGGACATGTGATGCCTTCAGCCACATGCCTCTCTCTCAAGATGTCTCTGGTCATTAAGTATTTAGGTGACTCTGAACAAACTTCAGGTGTGTTATTTCTAGTTATGCCACAATGATAGTGGCATTTTGTTAGAATTGCGAGCCTGTGGCTCACTTTGGACAGTGTGGGCATTCAGGCCGTACCCATGTCCGGTCCTTGAGCACACCCCTCCTGAACATGTTGGTGTCTTCTTTGGTTTCCTTCGTCAGTGTCCTATAGTGTTCAGTGCACTCCTTATCTCCTTGGTTAAACTGACTTCCACGCAATTTATTCTTCTGATGTTAGTCTAAGTGGAATTGTTGGCTTGGTTTCTCTCTTGGCTAGTCCACCATGACTGCGTGGACGATGTGGCAGACGTTTGCATGCAATGTTACAGGATTCACCCACTGGCTTTAGCAGGTTTTCAGTGGAGTCTTCAGAGTTTTCTGTATACAAATCATATCATCTACCACCAGAGATGGCTGGGCTTCATTTTAAAATGTGGAAGATTTGATCTATTTTATTTTTCTTGCCCTATTATTCTGCCAATGAATTCCAGCGCACTGCTGAAGTAAGTGTGGAGAGAGTGGCTGCCCTGGTCTTGTTCCTGACCATATGGGAAAGCTTTCCGCTTTCCTCCGTGGAGTATAACGTTGACTGTGGGCTTACCACACCTGGCCTGCACTACGTGGACCCACAGTCTGTCTATACCTAATTTCTTGAGAGATGAAAACTCTCACGGCATGATGAAAACATGGAAGAAGTGATTTCATCAAATATTTTTATTGGTCCATTGAAACGAGCATGTGATGTTTATCACTTACTCTTTTAATGCAGGTGATCACTTTCATTGATTTGCCCAAATGAACCATCTTTCTGTTCCCGGAATAACTGCACTTGATCATGGTGTATGATCCTTTGACAAGTTATTGAATTTGATTCACTAGCCTTTTGTTGAACAGTTTTTCATATGTGTGCACAGAGATGTTAGCCTATGATTTTCTCTTTATAGTGTCATCTGGCTTTGTATGAAGTTAATGCTGGCTGCATAGAAAGGGTTTACAATTTTCTTCCCTTCAGTTTTTTGGAAAACTTTCAAGATGATTGGAATGACTTCTTGTTTGGATGCTTGATAGGATTCACCTGGAAACCATAACCATCCTGTTCTGGGATTTTCTTTGTTGGGAGGCTTCTTATTGCTATTTCAATCTCCTTTTACACTCTGATCATATTTTCTGTTTATTTGTTATTCATGGTTGATAGGTTGTATTTTTCTAGGAATTTATTTCTTTTAGGTTCTCTGATTCATTGACACATGATTGTTCATAGTAATTTCCTATAATCCCTTGTATTTCAGTTGGTATAATTCATAGCATGTCTTATTTCACTTACATCATTATTTATCTAAGTCATCCGTGTTGTTTTTGTTTTTTGGTTTGTTTAATTTGTCAGTTCTGTTTTCTTTCCAGAAAACAAACTCTTTTCATTTTGACTAATCTTTATTATTTCCTTTCTTCTGCTAACTTTGGGCTTAGTTGCTTTTCTGTTTTTCCAGTTCTTTGAGACTTGAAGCGAGGCTGTTTATTTCGTGGATTTATTTTTTCTTAACGTAGGCTTTGTCTCTTTGATGTTTCCTGTTAGAACTGTGTTTGCTCCATCTCCTATGTGTGGGTAGGCTTTCCATTTTCATCTGCCCAAGGAACTTCTTGGCTTCCCTTATGAGTTATTTTTTTTTACTTGCTTGTTTACTAGGTGTGTGTTGTTTAATTTCCATGTGGGCATTTTCTATTTTCGTGGTTTCTTGATTTCTATCTCCACACCACTGTGACTGGAGAAGTGAAGAACTTGTTTAGGATTAGCTTTGTGGCCAAGCCCACGCTCTGTTCTGGAGACCATTGCATGTGGGTTGGGAAGATGGTGCACCCTTTGACACAGGAAGGAAAGCTCTGCTGTTGCTAGTTCCACCTGGTCTGTTTTGGCCCATCTGCTGATTCCTTATGGTCTTCTCTCTGGATGGTCTACCCTGGGTGACAGTGGGGTGCTGAAGCTCCCTATTGTTGCTGTAAAGCGCTCTGTTTCTCTCTCTGTTCTGTTATTACTTGCTTTACCTGTTTAGGTGATCTGATATCGAATGCATGTGTTTATGATTGCTATGTGCTCCTGATGATTTGATGACCTTCTTTTCCTCCAATGACACGTTTTGGCTCAAAGTCTACCACTCCTTATGTACATGCAGCCACTTCTGATACCTTTTTCCTGCCATGTGTGTGTGACATCATTCCCTATCCCTTCCACTTCTCCTGGGGTACTCTTAAAAGTGAGTCTCCTGCAGGCAGCTTATGGCTGATCTTTAAAAATCTTTTAAGCTACTTTGTATAAGTTAATCACAAAATTCCATCTGATTATATTTTCAGTAATTTTAACAGGTGGGGACTTACTGTTGCCATTGTGCCAATCACCTCCTGAGTCTCACGTAGTGCTTTTATTCCATTCTTAGTCTCTTGCTGTCTTCCATGAGATATGTTATTTTGTTCTACTGGTAGGTTTTGATTCCTTTCCCTCAATCTTTTGTGTGTCTTCTACATGGCTTTTATTTCAAGTAAACATGAAGCTTGTAAAAAATACTTTGCAGCTAAAACATTTCATTTTAAGCTGATAACAACTTAAGTTCAACTGTATTAAAAATCTCCTCACTTTTATTCCCTCTTTCATCTTGTGCTATTAATGTTGTACAGGGCATCTTCTTATTTTATTCATCCATTAATTTCTAATTTTAGTTTTTTTGAGAGGAAGCACTGGGGTTTAAACTCAGGGACTCTTTACCACTGAGATATATCCCCAGCTCTTTTTATTTATTTTTTTTAATTTTAAGTCAGGGTCTCAATAAGTTGCTTAACCTTGCAACTTAAGTTGCTGAAGCCAGGCTTGAACTTGAGAGCCTACCTAAGCTCCCAAGCTGCTGGGATTACAGGTGTATGCCACTGTGCCCAGTTCTAGTTGTAGTTATTTTTAATACTGTGACTTCTAACTTTTATGCTAGACATACAATAATTTACATATCATAGTTACAGTATTTGAGTATTCTAAATATACCTACTTATTTAGTTTTGAAAGTACATTTTATCTTTTACATACTTTTATGTTGTTACTTAGCTATTCTTTCATTTCCCCTTAAAGAACTCCA
This sequence comes from Geosciurus inauris, assembly GCA_004024805.1. Lineage (NCBI taxonomy): Eukaryota > Metazoa > Chordata > Mammalia > Rodentia > Sciuridae > Geosciurus > Geosciurus inauris. The sequence goes on along the minus strand of PVHX01007309.1, from coordinate 46,044 downwards.
CTTAGCATTGCTTTCAAGGCAGTAGTTGTGATGAACTCCCTGCTGGGCTTTTCCTATTTATTTGGAAGTATCTGTATCTCTTCTTCACTTCTGAAAGATAGATTTGCCAGCTATAACCTTCTTGTTTGACAGTTATTTTCTTTCAACATTTTGAATATATCTTCATACTCCTTTCTGGCAAAATTTCTGCTAAGAAATCTACTAATAGACTTAGGAATATTCCCATGTATGTAACAAACTGATTTTGTCTTGATACTTTCAAAATTTTCTCTTTATATTTGACTTTCCATAATTTCATCATAACCTGTCTCAAGCCATCTTCATGTCAATTTTACCTGCTGTCCTTTGAGATTCATAATTTTGGATAGCCCTAATCCTCCAAAGGTTTATGAAACTATTAGCTAATTTTTCTTTAATTTTTTTTCTCTCCTTTCCTTCAAGAACTTCCGCAAGAACTGAGAAGAACTGGAGCCTCAGTAAGTGTCTCTGGCTGAACTTCAAGTGGCCACTCAGCTCCTACTGCCTAACAGCACACCTGGGGGAGTTTTGACCTTCTGCACATCTACCACCAGGTGAAGGAGAGAAGCCTCTCAATCCACCCAGTGAATCAGGAGAAGTACATTGTATTATAAATCACCAGAAGATAACCAAAGCAATGACCATATGTCTGTATCTATGTATCTATATATAGATATGTTACCTATGTAATATGAGCTATAATAGCAATTAATATTAGCCTTTTAATGAAAAAGTTTTAAAATTTCTGAAATTTGAACATTTAACACTAAATGATCTTGACCAAATGAACTGAGTGATGAGACTGTGGTGAGTGCCTCCCTGGGTGCTCCTGACACTGAAGCTAATGGTTAGTTGGAATGTTTCCTTGGGGAGCCCAGTGCTCTAGTCCTGGCTGATCAGCTGGCCTCTAAGGCTTTCCAGGAGCTATCACTTTCTTTGTCCTCTTTAATCTGCTGCACCTATCAGGTAGGTCATGCTGAGAGTTTGAGTTCAAGAAAAATAATCTAGGCCTTGGCACAAACAAAACAAAAACAAAAACAAAAAAGCAGTCTCCCAGCATAATTTTAACTTACCTTCTACTTTGTCTTCATGATCAAGATCTAGGGTCTGAGGAACCAAGAGCATTGACTGAGCCTGTGTGACATAGGTACCCTTGAGACCTTCAGAGTAGACATGGGCTGAATCCCCTCTAGTAGCAGCCTTCAGGCAAGAGTGGGAGGAGTGAGTGTCAGGAAGCCCCCGAGAAGCACCAGAGTTGGGGTGCTCTGCAGTAGGCGGTGCTGAGATGGGTGGGTCTCACTGGGAAGGGCTCACTGGGAGTGGGAATTTTCTTGTATTCTCTAGGAAGATACTATGGAAACAGAAATTAATGGAAAGGTTGTTACAATTCTTAAAGCAGATTATGGTCCTTGGTACACACTGGCTAGAAAAGTAGAGCAGAATAGGGTTGTACATAACCCTCAGAGTATAAGTTCACAGCGGGAATCAATCCCTGGACAATAAGCAAGGAAGACAGCTGCAGACAGCACAGCCTGCCATCTTCAGATGAATATTTCACTAATATAAATTTTCTAAACTTCAACTACAGGAAAAAGATAAAAAGAAACAAATGCCAACACTGAATGTATGAGCCTGATGCCTCAGTTTGAGAAAAATTAACCCCCACCAAGTGAAAACAAAAGAAGGAAATTGTTGGGCGTCATCAGTAGAATACAAGATTGGGGTCCTCTATGTGACCTCCAGAAAACTTGCACAGGATGCCTTAAACACAGACAAGACGTGATAAGGCAGTGTGAAAAATGGCGACATCAAAAATTGGATTGCAAGAGAACAAAAATTCATTAGCTGTTTTAAAGTGTGTGCCAGCACAGTGAACGAAAGAGTGAATTCCAGAGAGAGATGAACTCATGATTAAAGCACAAATGTAATACATTAGCCCGGAATATAGAAAAAAATAAAGATAAGCTTGACAAGAGAAAAAGAGGATAAAAATAGAATAAAAAACTGGACAACTGGGGTTTCTTAGAGGCACCAGAAGATGTGCAGAAGACACATTCTACTATAAAATATTATGGAACACAAACTTCATGAACTGAAGAAAGATATGTGTGTCCAGATCAAGTAACCTTAATATGTGTGTAGAAAAAATAAAAATGCATCCAGAGCTATCATTCTTGAGCTATCTTTGAATTTCAAAAAATAGAAAGTGCTAAAAATATCCACAATTTAAAAGGTGTTTTAAATGTTACTTATAAGAAAAGTTTTGTCCAGACTTCCCTGCGATAGAAAATGCAGAGAAGATGCTAATGAAGTCATATGTATAAAAATTGAAAGTAAACATTTTTTCATGATTTCAATCTGGAATACCCCACAGAGCTCCAGATTGAAAGGTTGGTCCCCAGTGCAGCCTGGTGAGGCCACTGGGAAGTGAGTGGATCATATGGGCTCTGATCTCACCAGTGATGTATTTACTGATAGCTGGATGGCTCACTGGGAGGTGGTGGAAACAGGCAGGGGGGCATGGCTAGAGGAAGTGGACCCCTGAGGCATGATGTGCAGACCATATCTTGTCCCTGGCCCCTCTCTGGCCTGCTCTCTGCTTTCTTTCTGCCCTGAGCTGAGCTGCCTTGCCCTTCAGCCATGATGCTGTGCCTCATCTCCTGATCACAGCAATGGAGCCCGCCAACCATGGACCGAACCTTCTGCAACCATGAGCCAACGTGAACCTTTCTGCCTCTACACTGTTTTCCTCAGGTATTTGTCATAGCAGCACAGTGCTGACTAATGCAAACTTGTAAGTTGAGGTCTAAGAAATACATAGTCAATCAACTGTGAAGCCAAACACGTTTTAAGACATATGAAACTTCAGAAAATATGACATGTACATAATCTTGAGAAAGCCTCACATCATCCCAGCTATTTCAAGAACTTCCAGTGACGAAGGTTGTCCACGTCACCCATGAGCTATTTCTGTCCTGCCGATTTCTGTCAGAGTTAAATTACAATGCTTTGCTTTCAAACACTCTCTGTTGATTCTTCTCTCCCAGTCGATTCCCAGGTTCTAGGCAAGCACACATTTCTACCCTCACTCTGTGCGCTTTCCTCCCACTGAAAAGGGCTGGGGAATGTACAAGTCAGTTGAGTCACTGATGGTAAGTGAGGCTCAGAGGGCCTGGCAGAATCAGGCCAGGAGTGTGGGCACTGGAGGTGGGCTGCCCACATCAACCCAGCTTCAGGGAGCAGCAGAATATGGCAGGGAGGCCCTGCAGAGGTTCGCCTGGAGGAGAAGAGAAGCACTTGAACACAATGACATGGTGAGGAAGGGGAACTGGAACCCACATATTCTGGGGAAGAATGTACCATGGTGCCACTAATTTGGAAAAGAGTTTGACAGTTTCCTAATAAAAGGCATAGTCCCTATCACATGGCCACATCTCACTCCTAATTATTTACCCAAGAGAAATGGCACGTATGTCTACACAAAGACTAGCCTATGTGAATGCCCCCAGTGTCCTTGTTTGTAACAGCCCCAACCTGAAGCAAGTCAACGCCCATCACCATGTAAATGAAGGAACTATGGCAAATCCACACACCCGGGAAATCGACTGCAGAAGGCCCGCGAGTGAGCACATGCTTAAAAACGGGCGGATTTCACAGCAGCAATGCTAAGGGAAAGAAATGAGGTAGAAAGAACATGCACCATGCGACTCCTTCGGTAAAACTCTGGACTATGCAAATCAGTTTATAATCTGAAAATTATCATGCATTTGCTTTTTTGATGATCTGCCCATCAAAAGACTCCAAGGAATTTGGGGGAAGTTCTAAAATACATCCATGGGACCGATTACCCATTTGTTTTCAACTGCTATAAAAAAGAATAGTTCCAGCTCATTTTGTTTTGAAGCTCATGTGGCGAGAATTTCAAATGCTGTAAAGATAAAACATGGACCATATTATTATAAATATAGGTCCGCAAGTCACAAATAATAGATTAAAAAGTTAAATATGAACACAAGATGAGCAATTAAAAACTAATTCCAGGAAAATGTTTTACAACCATAATAGTTTCAGTAGGTGGAGGTTCCTTCACCTGATTAAGATACTAAAAAGATACTTGATAACTTGTTTATTTCTGATCACTACTTTAAGAAAAACTGACACAGAAAGGACCTATTATTCACCTGAAAAGCTGAGCACATTGAGATTCAGTATGAAGCATCACAATAACAGGGAAACACTGAAAATCTTATAACAGTAAGAGCAAGGAATGAGCCTACTCCAGCTAGCACTGTTCCTGGGGGTCTGAGGCAGTGCAAGGTAGAAGGAAAAGAAAGAGACAGTAGGAAAATGAGCCTCAAAATAATTGTCATTTTCCTTGAGTTTGCCACCTGGGAGTTCCCGAGACCAGGGAAGAGTTTTAGGAAACGTGAGAGCCCCAGGAAGCTTCCAGATGACAGGGAGAGCCACACATCAGTGGCCGTCCCTTTTGTTGACCAGCTTTGAGTGGTTTGGGAGACCCTGGCCATGCAAGTCTAACAACCAGTGGGGGGAAAGGAGAGGAAGCCAAAGAAGGCCAAGCAGGCTGTGGGAAGGGTCCTGGGATTGCTGGGAGGTTGAGAGGATGGCGTGCCTTCATGGGGGACACAGAGCACACTACCAGACCCCTTGCAGAGGGCCAGAGCCGGCCGAGGACCTGCTGAGCACCGGCTCCCTGGAGGCCAGGCATCCACCGGCTGCTTCCACCGTTGGGAGTGTGGAGGCGCACGGAGGCAGGCCCGTGCTGGGCATGGCTTGGCCACCTCAGCCTGTTCCCCTGCCTTCAGTCCTCACTGGGCTCAGACTCGGGTGGAGGTCTGACCTCCGCCCTCGGGGCTCCCTTCAGGACTTCCTCTCACGAGATGGCTCTCCTAATCCGGTCCTGCCTTGCTTATTCTTCTTGGTCCTTTCTTCTTAGAGGACCTGGATTTGCAAGGATAAAAGTGTTCTGCTTATGTTTTAATTTAGTGTGAAAGGATAAAATAAAAACAAACATAAGGAAGAAGAAGGTGCACTCACTGATGTCAGACCTCAGGGCAGGGAGCAGCAGCGTGGCCACTTGGTCTACAGAGCACCAGGCTGCCCTCCTTGCTCAGCGAGTCTGTAAAGGCCACCACACAGTGAGGCAGGGCCAAGGAGGAGCTGAGTCTGCACCTGCCTGTACAGTGTGGTCCTCTCCAGTGTCCCAGAGCTCCCACCCTCCAGGCAGGGATGATCCTCTGACAATAAGGCTGAAGAGCTCGGACCCAGCGTGCAGATTGAGGGCACCACTCCTTGCAGCACAAAATATGGTAGAATCAGAAAGCAAGTGCTACTAAGAATGAGGGGGGCACAGGGCAAAGGCATGCCAGTAGGCGCCGTGGGGGCGAAACTGGCTTTAAGGCCAGGAGGCTGGAGGCCATGGGAGGAATGGTGGACTAGACACTTCCGACAGCCCCAGGCCATAGCAAGAGCCGAAGGGCAGAAGACAGGTCAGTGAAGATGGACATCTTCATGGGAAGACCAGGGAAATGAGGTGTGTCATTCAGGAAGCCCTGGAAACAGGTCAGCTCTGAAGCCAGAGCCTGTACCAGGAGCCCCCCGGGCAGGACGATGGGGGCCTGAGGGTGACAGTGCCTGGTTAGTGCAGAAGAGGCATTCTGCCCTCACCTTGCCTGTGTGCCTGTCGTCTTCACTCATCAAATATAAGGAAGCAACCGCAGTCATTCCAGTCTCTTCTCCCGCCAACCAGAGCTGTCAATCATGAACAAATTTAGCCCTTCAATTTCTCATCACAATTTCTTATGAAACCGAATTCTTGGCCTCTTTGTTAGTGAGGTAAAAGGCAGAACAGAAGCAAAGTACAAGGCATGCAGATAGCTCCATAATGCCCTTCATTAGGATTTTCCAAGCAAACCATTGGCATATAAACAAGCTAAAGCTTTATATTGAACAACACGGAAACCAGCATTTGCATCATCTTCCAAAAGTGCCCAGACTATTCTTAATGGGAGCAATCTTATAAATATGATCGTGCTTTGTTTAAAAATTCCATGAATACAAATATGTTTTCCCTATTTTTTGAACTTGGGGCACATGCACTTTTGTTTCCTGAGTGAACATATGATCATAATTTCAACTAAAATTTATATAATGTAGACTGTGTTGAACCTGGTCCCCAACCTAGAAGATGGTTTCTGGGGCACAATCTAGAAATCCCTAATTATTCTAGCATTTGCTTGTTTACATTAAGATTTCTCTAGCCTTATAATTCACTAGTACAGAGCTAGTGGGCTCTTCCATGTAATAGAGCAGGATTTTACCTCATTTGTCCTGAGATAAAGATCAATAGTGTATGTTCCAGAACACTTTGGATTTGGAGCCATCCATGCCAGAAAAGCAAGCTGGGCCTCTTCACCTCCAGCAAATGGATCCACAGCAAACCATGTGTCAGAGGCATTTCTTTTCCTCCAAGGTGGACGCAGCTCAGAACTCTCCGCATGTTCTGTTCAGGCTAAGTTGTGTCTTTCTTACCTCTTGCTTAGAAGAAGCCTGAATTCTGTCCAGTGAGGTCTCTGTTTGGAGATTGGCCAGAGCACAGGTGCCACATCTTCCATTTCCAGGGTCCAGTGAGGGTTGGAGGGAGGGCAAGTGGTGGCCAGATTGTGGTCTGGAGAGGGACACATGCTTTGAGGAGTCCTGGAAGTCAGTAGCAGGTCCCGCGTCAGGAGGGCAGGGGCTACTGTTGAGGGAATAGCAAGGTTCCCTAGAATCAGAAAGAGTGATGGTCTCCAAAGGGCACCCAAGGGCAGAGGCTTCGTTTCCAAGAGCCATCTGCTGCCATTAGGCAGCACTGCCCAAGATCCGAGGATAACCTCGGGTCCTGTGGGGCAAGGGCGTTGCCTGCTGCTCAGAGGAAAGGTTCCTGAGTAGTTTGCTGTCAGGATGGTGTGTGGATAATACCAAGAGGGGTGCCTGGGAGAGCACGGGGTTCCCTCACTGTCTCTAACCCCCTTGAGCTGCGAGATCCATAAATGATTCCCATATCTCACTTCTGCCTGTTGAGAAGTTAACATCCCTGTTGGAATCTGCTGCTTTGCCATCTGAGCTTTCTGGACCTGATTATAGTCATGTTATCAAAAGTGTCTTTGTCTTTAAGATATTCCTTCGAGTCATGCATGAATATGTGAGTACTGTATAGTTCTGACAGAATCTTCTGGACAGTCCTCTCTATGGATTTTTGAGTAACTTATCTATATTCTTTGAGAATAGTTTTGCAACTAGCAAAAAATCCACTCAAATCCAATCATGTCTTTTACCCCTCAAGTACTTCCAAATAGCATCATGCAGGACTGTGCCTGATGTTTTCTCAGGTCAGCAGCCGTGTCCACAGCATCCAGTTCTGTGCTTGGTGACCTAAGGGGAAGAGAGGCCAGACAGCCTGGACCAGTTTCCTTTCCAGGAAACGCAGGCCAGGTTTTGGTGATTTTGGTCGATTTTCCATTTACTCCAAAGTAACCCAACTAGCAGTTTGCTCCAGGAACCTGCTGTAATTCAGTGACAAGAGCATCAGTCCATAAACCTGGGGGTGACTTGCCCTTGGAAACACATATGCTATCTGACTTAATGTCCTGAGGCAGTTCTGCCCTTGAAGGGAAGACCCATTAGCTCAGTAGTTAAGCCATCTCTTCCGATTGATTCTGCACAGCTAGGAGACCCTGCCTTCTTCTCACTGGTTGAAGCTTTCCATTACTTCTTTACAATGCTGATTTTATTCTTTCCTTGAATTAATTTTATTTTTTCTTTCTAAAACAAACACTCTAAGGAAACAGACCTATTTTTGCTTTCTGAATTACATTAATGGTAAAGCATGTTCCTAATGAAATGGATTTCTTTGTTCCTCTTCCTAAATGTTTAGATGAAGCTTCCTGCTGTCCAGTGCTGGCCTGAACACCTCTGGGGTGGAGCCAAACTTTCACACAGGCCTTAGACAAAGCCTGAGGGACAGATGCTCTCTGTCCAGGAGACTCATCCTTTCATTTCCCTCTCAATCTTTCAGAGTCATATTAAGTACTTTATAGATTAAAAGGATATCATTGCCAATCTCACTTGACCAATATGTTCTTTCAAATTTGGGGGAAATGCAACTGAAGAGCAAATGCTCATCAACAAGTTGTACTTTTCATACTTAATAAAATAACCCTAGGGGTCATCGCGGAAGACCAGGAAGGCCAGTCTCTGGACTCCATCCATGATTCAGCCAAGGCTGCTCAACTTTTTATCCATCTTTATTTTGGATTTCATGTCAAGTTACTTTTGGAGGGAAAAATGCTCTATTTCCAAGGACAGCAAGAACCTTTCTTTTTCTTTACTCAGCCAGGGAACCAAGCACAGGCTTGTTCCCTAGGCCTTTCATCTTCCCTCCTAACACCATCTCCAGATGGACTGGAACCTGCTAGTGTGTTTGCAGCCTGTCTTTGCCTCTGTGCTCTTGTGTGCATGCAACTGGCCGTGTGCATGGTTTGGGGCTCCGGGACTCCAGTGAACGCACATGCATGTGTTTGTCTATGTTAAATAACTTCCCCAACAGGGCTTTCCTGGTATGTCCTTTCAGAGTGAGGACTTTCCTGCTCCATCACCTAATAGCTCTTCACCCTGCCCCTCTCCTCCACCAGGCCCTGCTGCCCCTGGCACCTGCTACTCAACCCCCCACCAGTGTGCTACCTGTTCTCCTCCGCCACAGTGGAAGCGCCAACATGGAGACAGCGACGTCTTGTTCAGTGCTGGATCAGCAGCAACTTGGGTGGACTCAGGAAACACTGTCTGACGGTATCTCTGTCCCAACCACTGCCACGCCCCTGCCACCCATGAAACACATGCAGCCTCTGTTCCTCAGGGTGTAGAAAGGGCTTATGGCATCAGGCCCTTCCCTACCTGCCAGCACGAGGAAGAAGAGCTCCTCATAGAACGCTTGGAAGATGAAACACAGAAAAATGCAAAATCCAGAAGTTGCCAGACTCAACCACAGGGCTGGTGGTGACACACCCATCTTCAGGTGGCCAGACTAAATGGTGCGTCCAAGGTTGTGGCCCTAGGCCTGAAGTTAGGTTGTCCAACAGACTATCATCTCAAGACCCTCTTGTGTAAGAGAAGCAGTTGGCTAATCTCAAAATTGACAGACAGCCTTAAGGCTGAGCTATTCACCAACGTGCTGAGCGCTGCCTACTCCTTGGAGCTGCCCTTGCATTATATGGGAGCTTAGAGGCTGGTTTAATTAAAGTTATCTGAATAGAGTACAGTGTGCCAGATGTTCATAATAAATATAATGTAGCTTATGTAATGTTATGCCATCATGGAATATATTGGAATAGTTGTGATTATCCATTATTACCCACAATAAATCTAAATTTATTTTTGCTGTTTTTAAGCATTAAGCATTTCTCAACCACTATAAATTAGCTTAGTATTTGAACTTTGCCTTTCGCTGAAGTTTTTCCAATAGAGATAATTAAAGAGCTCTTTTGGCAAAATTAGTTCACATTATTTACATTAGAATTAAGCATACACGTGGGATACTCTAGTCTATATTGATGCTTATGACTGACATTTTAAAGTTCAAATGTCAAGAAAGCATTTTTTCTTTCCATCTTTTTCCTGTGTTATATAAAGGTAAGAACTCTGATTTTGTAAATTCTCACAGTCAAGTGCTATCTTAACAGTTAGAGTGCAGGAAGCTGATGTTTGGTGAACTAGAAGACCCTGGCTGATAAGCACTTAGCACCCGGAGGCACCTGCCTCTCCTATGTCTGGTTTAACATTTCCCTGTAAGCTCAAAAGGGAAGGCACAGTTGTGGGTGTAGAATTTTTTTTTTTTATGAAAAGGACTGGGGAGGAGCAGTCTTTTGGCAGGGTAGGAGTAGAGGACCTTCAATTTTCTTAAAGATGCATTTTCAAAGGAGGCACCTATTGGGTGCCACATGGCTGCAGAGTGGATATCCTCCAAGTCCATGTGAATCCTACTTGTTCTTTTCCTCATAGAGAGCTCACTTTCCAACTCTAGGGCATATCAGGGCTGAATGTTCTCTGTCCTTATTGACAATTACCTTAGTTTCGAGATACCACTTGGATAGCACCTGTGAAGGTAGAGGGTTTATGTGAGGGCTTGGAGTTCAGGATATAGATTTGGGAGTTGTCAACATATAGACGGTTTTAAGCAAGCTGCTAGGATGAGATCATCATGGTGGCAGGCCTATGGGACCCCCGGACAAGGAGATGATGAGTGCCAGCCAAGAGTGCATAGAGGCTGTGGACTATAGGGGTGAGATGAGGACAAAGATGCAGAGGGAGAGAGCCACGGGGACTCTTAGCAGCACAGCAGCATTCAGGAGTGAGATGCAGTGCCTAACAGGCTGTGCATTTCTCCCCCACTGGGCAGGCTGGACAGTGTGCATCCTGGTCCCATCAAGTCATCCATCAGGAATCCCTCCACCACCTTCTCGGGATGTCAACCCAAGGAAAGGAGCCAGAAGCCTTGGTGTGCTTTTGCATCTTGAAAAATGGACTTTCCATTGCACAGTGCTTTGCAATGACTTTGTTTTTCTAAGCATCTAGATGCATCAACTGGAGGAATTCTTTATTAAGACTACTACAAACCATGACTCTTACATGACAAAACAACAGTTGTGAGTTAAGTGGAACTTTGCTAATTTCTGTTTATTTTCTGAATAAGTGAATTTCCAATAGAAGCTAAATACTCATGCAACTATGTAGCAAATTGCAATACTAATCCTCCAGCTACACCTCCAGGCATGTCTGGCCACAGACCCACGAAACCTAAGCCGCATTGAGTAAAGTGCACAAAACTGTAAGAGACATGGAAAGGAATGGAATTGTGAACTTATTTTGATAAAAATTGGACATTTGTGACTAAAAAAACAAAAAAAAAAACAAAAGGAAAGTCCATTTGAATTTCATTCTGACACTGGTCTTAGAAAGCTCGCGCTGGGTGAGCTGGCGGGACAACCGAATAATAGCTCCAAAAGAGGGTCGTTCATTCTGCTTATCCAACATCAATGTGAAAACAGCCAAATCATTTTGGAAGTCTAGTTTAATGCAAAATGGGCATTTCCATCCAAGAAATCAGCTCTGACAGGCAGTTCTTCCCTAGCTTAAAATTGAGGTGAATACTGAAGGAAAATTACAATCATGATGTGATTATTTGGAATTCCATGTAGTAGAAGTATTATTTAAAATGTAGGCGGGGGTGGGGATTAGCTCAGGGGCAGAGCAGCTGCCTAGTGTGTGCAAGCCCCTGGGTGCAACCATAAGCACTTTATGCCCAAATTTGGTCCATTCTAGCCATTGTTTAGACACATATAGAAAACTTGCAATGGAACCACCATTTGACCCAGCTAGCCTACTCCTTGGTCTACACCCAAAGGACTTAAAATCAGCATACTATAGTGATGCAGCCACTTCAGTGTTTATAGCAGTGGAACCAACCTAGATGCCCTTCAATAGATGAATGGATAAAGAAACTGTGGTATATACACAAGGGAATATTGCTAATCATTAAAAGAAAATAAAATTATGGGATTTGCAGGTAAATGGATGGAGTTAGAGAACATCATGCTAAGCAAAGTAAGCCAGTCCCCAAAAAACAACGGCTGAATGTTCTCTCTGTTAAGCGGATGCTGATTTATAATGGGGCGTGGGAAGATGGAGGAACTTTGGATAGGGCAAAGGGAAAGAGGGAAAGGTAGGCGGTGTGGGGGGAGGAAAGACGGGGGAATGAGATGGACATCATTACCCTAGGTGCACGTATGGTTGTACAAATGGTGTGACTCTACATCGTGTACAACCAGAGAAACGAAAAACTGTGATCCATTTGTGTACAATGAATTCAAATTCACTCTGCTGTCCTGTATACTTAATTAGAACAAATTTAAAAAATTCTTAAAAGAAGAATTCAGGCCGTGATGTCCTGGGGGCAGTATTCTGCCTCCTTTGGTTCCCTTAAGTATTCTCATCCTCAAGATTTTAAGATTAAAATCGAATGTAGCTCTTTGGATTTTGTTCCACTGAAGATTACTATTAATAACATCAACCAAATATTTAGATAAAATGAATATTGAGATATGGGGCTCCCCATCCAGCACCATCTGAGCTATTTGTTGTGTGGTCCCACCTGGGACTTTAGATTATTATTAAACCATCAAAGCTCCCAGAACTCCCTCCATGCCAGAGGCAGAGTGTGAGTCACTATCACCATCATGTATTCACTCAACCACCTTAGCTGGATGTCCAGCCTGAGGCAGCTCTGCTCCCAGGGCCCAGGATTAATCCAGGGAGGAAGGTTCTGGCCTGGGGAGGCTGCTAGGTAACATTGATAGTTTTGATGTCAACTAGTATGCCCAGATAGCTGATTAAACTTTGCTTCTGGTTGGGTCTGTGAGGGTGTTTCTGAATGTGACCAGCATTTGAGCTGATGGATTTCTACATAGACCCCTCCTCCGCATGGGTGGGCCTCAACAGATCTGCTGAGGACATGAATAGAACGAAATGGCTTAGGAGGGAGGAATTTGCCCCTGATCTCCTGCTGCCTTCTCAGGCTGGCCTCCAGTTTCCCGCTAGGCGCTGGGATTCATGTTCTCAGCTCTGCTGGACTGCAGCTTGCAGACTCCTCTGGATTCCCACCTGTCTCTCCTGGGCCTCCAGATCACAAAAGGCAGATCATGGAGCTTCTTATCCTCTACAATTATGCAAGCAAATTCCTCATAAGTCTTCCTGAGATGGACACATAGGTACATTGTATATGTTAAATGTATACAATACTTTCATGTATTTTTGAACAAATATCCTGTGATTTCAGTGTCTCTGGAGAGTCTAGCATGGCCATGAATGTACTGGACCAGGACATTCTAGCTGGGCCTTCTTGGGGGTTGCTAAGGACTCTGGGAAAAAGCAGAAGTAGAGCACAAAGACCAGGAATATGGGCTGGCAGGGGGCAGGGGACCAGTGTGCAGCTGGGAAGGAGGTGTCCTCGCAAGGAGGCTGCTCCGGCAGCGCTGGGCCGGATGCTGTAAGGAGGAAGGTGGTCTGCAGTCCCTCGGACGGTACTCGTTCAGAAGGCAGCCATTGCCCACATATCAGAATACTTGGCTGATTTCATTAGCAGTGAACTTCAGTAGCCTGAAGGTCCAGGGGCTATATAAATTTTAATCTTAAAATAAAATTATGAGGCTGAGAATAACTTCAGGGGCTTGCAGTGGGTGGGTGCCCGTTCCAGCAAATCAAGGAGTCCCGTGCCGCTGGTGTAGGGTGAAGGTGTGTGAGCGGAGGGAGGAACGCCAGGGAGCGATGGGGGCGTACCTCGGTCCCCTCCCCCCTGCTGCTGCCCTGCTGCTGCCCTGCTGCTGAACTGCACCAGCCACAATGGCTCTCGCTGGACCCTGGCTTCTTTCTGGGTTGCTGCTCTTCCAGCTCATGCCCTGCAAAGCCACTCAGCCTGCTGCCGGCGCCCTCCCACGGCGGCTGTCTCCACCAGCCCTCCCCTCGGTCCTGGTCTCCACCTTCCTGGCTAGCCCGGCTGTTGCCCCGCTTCCGACCTCACTGCTCGCACCTTCTTCTATAAAGAGCCCTTTTATTAAACTTTCCTCAAGTTATTCTAACCTAGGTTGGCCTCCATGTCTTGCTGGGACCCTAAGTGATGCAGGATCCTACACGGAGTACAGGTTATTAGAGGACTCAGAGGACATGTCCTCTGAGTAATGGGTGGATGTTGTGTCCCTGTGAGCACACTTGACAGATCCTGTGTTTCCTAAAGCTGACTCTCAGGGAAGAGGCCCTGAGATGCTCACGGGCGTTGCTGAAGGCAGGAGCAGATGAGGGCTGGGTTTCTGGGATCAGTTGCAGCCTTCCAGTTACCAACCTGCTAATTCCTTCAGTTAAACCACTGCTGTTGAGCCTCACCTAAACTCATCCCAGGCGAGGCTCTGAGGAGTACAAAATAAACAAGACACAGCCCTTGCCCCCCTCCCGAATTTGTGTTCAGTTCAAGCACGCGGAAGGAAAAGCACCCAGTGGGACTGGCTTGAATTTTGCTACATCCCTTTGATTCTCTCAAGCCTCATCTGGCTGCTGATATTGAAGCCAGGTGCCTCCAGGAGAGAGCTGAAGCCTGCTCCAGATGTTCTTGTCAATTTTGGCGGCAATGGTATTTTCATCCAATTTGAACATATTTTTCTTGATTAATACAAGAAGCTCTAAGTAGAGATTCTTAAAATTTACTTAACAGCTGCACAATCTGGCAAGATAAGATCATGGGCAGAATATGCTTATTTTAAATGCAGAGATTTTCTGCCCTCCTCCCCATTTGCCTCTTGTATGACGTTTGATAAGGTTTAAAGCTTTGGATTTTAAACTCTTAGCTTCTCCTACCACTGACGTGACAGGAATGCAGTCAGAAATGTATGGAGTGTGCTGGGAAATGAGAGGCACAGAACCTTCGCCAGTGATTTGCGGGAGTTTTGCATTGGGTAAAGAGGATGCTCACAGTTCGCGGGCACTGCTAGGAACAGTCCTGCTGAGTCTGTGTTCAGAGCAGGCCCCAGCCTCACCCTGCTCTGCCTTCTAAAGCAGGAGCAAGGTGATGGGGCTATATGCCAAGGAACTTTCTGGAAAGCAAAAGAGTGTAGATAATAAAGTAGAATTTTAACCTAAATTATTAAATCCATATATGTCTGCTTAACTATCACAGGGTGAAACCCGGGGTCCATCAATGGTCAGTTCATTCACCAGCGAGAACTGACCCCTTGAACACCCCTGAGCACCCGCATCACTTACATGGGCAATGGCAGAGAGGTGACAACTTCAAGCCCTATTTGGGACCGCATTTCTGTTTGGCTGATTCATTTAACAGTGCAAAGAAATCAAGTGAACTTCTGCGACGTTGTTTTCAGAAATAAAAATAACACCACTGGTGTTGAACCCGTGCCCCCTTGAATCTTTCATTCTTCAAGGGCTTCATGCCCTGAAAAGAGAAAGGACTCTAGTAAATTGTTCCTCAAATTCAAAGCGAAGTGGGTATATTTCCCTGCAAGTTTAATGGAGTAAATTCATTAAAGTTTATGTATTTAGAAAACAAAATGAGCAGGAAAATCCAGTATGCATTTAACTTTATTTTTCATCAAATATTATACTCTGTCCTAGTTCTTGATGGCTGAGTTCTAATTCTGAGATGCTGGTCAATGAACTAAACTCAAATTCTATGAAAATGAGAAAAGAAAAGAAAATAAAATGTGTTAAGCTTGGATAGGTCAGAAGAGGACTGAAAAAATAGAACACATTCAATAAATCATTCACATATAAAACTTTTTTTAAAATATTTTTTTAGTTGTACATGGACACAATATCTTTATTTATTTATTTTAATGTGGTGCTGAGGATCGAACCCAGCACCTCACGCATGCAAGGCAAGCGCGCTACCACTGAGCCACAATCCCAGCCCTCACATATAAAACTTTTAAAAATAAGTACAATATAAAGTGATTATTAAGTAAAAAGTATCATGTAAATGAATCACTTCTAGAAATAGATTATTGCATCAATAAATAGTGAATTACAAAGAACTGAAAAAAGAACAGTAAAAATATCTTTGCATTAGAAATCATGATAATACCACTAAGCCATGATTTTTTTTTTTCAAATTTGACAGTTAATCTAATGAAAAATAACACAGAACTCTTTAAAATGGGTCAGGGAGAGAAAACAGGAGGTGAGTGTGAGTTTTGCAGTCTCATTGCCAGGCTGTCCCCCAGGGGGTGGGCGGTGGGCAAGGAAGGCACAGCTTGGGTGTCTCCCTAGGTGCTTGCTCACAGGGAAGAGACAACCTGGGAACCACCCGCTGGGATGCAGCTGGCCCAGTGTGCGTCACGTGAAAGCTCCCTCTAGCAGGACGATTGTTGCCCAGTCAGGGACAACACCAGGATGGACCACTGCACCTTTGAAATGGAACACCAATGCTGTTCTTCTGGTGTCCAAAACAATGTGCTGACTTTTAAAAGAAAAACAAAAAGTAATCTTCATCATGTCGGATTAGGACCATACTTCCTTAACAAGACTCCTACAGCACAAGAAGTAAAATCAAGAATCAACAAATGGGATGGATTCAAACTAAAAAGCTTCTTCTCAGCAAAAGAAATAATCAATGAAGTGAACAGAGAGCCGACATTCTGGGAACAAATCTTTGCCACACACACATCCGATAGAGCACTCATCTCCAGGATATATGAAGAACTCAAAAAACTTAACACCAAAAAAACTAACAACCCAATCAATAAATGGGCCAAAGAGCTGAACACAAACTTCACAGAAGAAGATATACTATCCATCAACAGACATATGAAAAAATGTTCAACACCTCTAGCAATCAGAGAAATGCAAATCAAAACTACCCTAAGATTCCTTCTCACACCAGTCAGAATAGCAATTATCAAGAATACAAACAACAATAAGTGTTGACGAGGTTGTGGGGAAAAAGGCATGCTCATACATTGCTGGTGGAACTGCAAACTGGTGCAACCAATCTGGAAAACAGTATGGAGATTCCTTAGGAAACTTGGAATGGAACCACCATTTGAGCTATTTGCTATCCCACTCCTCAGTCTATACTCAGAAGACTTAAAAACAGCATACTACAGTGACACAACCACTTCAATGTTTGTAGCAGCTCAATTCACAATAGCTAAACTGTGGAACCAACCTAGATGCCCTTCAATAGATGACTGGATAAAGAAACTGTGGTATATATACACAATGGAATATTACTCAGCAATAAAAGAGAATAAAATTATGGCATTTGCAGGTAAATGGATGGAGTTGGAGAATATCATGCTAAGTGAAGTAAGCCAATCTCAGAAAAC